>CM076989.1:93227011-93487011 GCA_039090855.1 Macrothele yani | reverse complement strand
TCCACGAGTTGCTATGCAGTTACCATAATGCCCTGGAATCTGGCCGTTCTGCCGGAGTGTGGCCCAGACTACGTCTTTTAAGTCTCCTTCCGTCAGACTCCAAAACAGCAACTGAACTTTCTTATTTTCCACGCCAAGTGCGCAATCTTGCTTACTGACCAGACCACACAAAAAGAGAGCAATTGTACTCGAAAATGTTCTTAAACAGTCGACAAATTTATGATTCTTCGCTCACCATCTTGTCCCCCATCCCCATGTAGTTCTACAAATGGCCTATAATGTCTCGCTTCAATCCGTCCCTCCTCCCCGGTGTTTAGTCTATCCGTCAGCTGTGACCTGCGATTTACGACTTCAAAGCACTCGAAACTCCGACCACCCAACCTGTGTGAGAATTCTTCCTCTCTTTTCTTTCCTAACCCCGGATAAAACTTCCTCTTCTCTTTACACATTTTAACCCCAATAAAGCCTCGAACTTAATTAATACCTAAATAATTCCATACATCCACCACGCCCATAAATTTTCAGAATTAATGGCGAGGAGGGGGGGCGTAACAGTATATACTCTTAACTCGTTAAAGTTTGAAAATACAACACCGCAAGGTTTCAAACCAAATCACACAAAATGCAAAATGCAAGCAAAGATACACACTCTCAGCAATTACAAATGCACAAACCAAACTGTTAGAAAAACAGACTCATCGTGTAATAACACCAGAGCACAAGATCAAGAACCATATCTGAACAGAATTGCAGAACTTACAAAGGAAACAAAACGAAGAGCTATACACGAAAAGTCTCACATAACCCTAAACCACCAGTATGATACGAAGCTCCCGAAGCTACAAAATCAAGCTGTTCTCTTCATGGAAACACCAGCTCGATGGATGGCCGTTTAAATCATAGCAACAGGTTGGCAGATAGCAAAACCTGCGTGAGTGTATGGAATATGAAGAAATTAACTCGTTCACCAAAAGCTATTAAATTGAAATCAAATGCCGTCTCCTGCACGATACACTTTAATGATAAAAAAAACTATGTATAATTAAAATAAGTATGTGTTTAAGGCCTTTCACCGCCACAACGGCGTCATCCTTAGAAACAATTCAGCAGTGAGTGAGTGGCTAATATACTTTAACAAGACAAATAGCAGGTAATGCGCATGTGCAATGACGGCAAAGTCCAAATCAAGTTCAGTGGGTACAAGCATAGTTGGTGGGCGTGACCTGCCCCAAAAGTGTTCTTCAGGGAAGAGGGATAAATGGATACTTTCAGAGAAAAGTGTTGATCGAAGATTCCTAGGAGAATGCAGGATAATGGTTTCATTCCAACATGGTAGATAAGAACCATTTACACAAAGTCTCGACAAAGATATAACACCAGAATGCGTCCTAAGATTATTTTGATGTTCGTAAATGAGGTGCCCCAAATTACGAATGGTAGTGCCGACATACATAAATCGGGCTCAGCAGGGTTAGTAGATTTAGTGGAATCAAATATACACCGTGACGATTCACACATTCAACACAGTCTCTGTCCTTTTTAACAGTGTTAAATAAAGTAATGAAACCTTACACCAAACTTGAGTTTGTACTTATGACATATGTTCTTTAAGATATTACATACGGGTGGTATATAGGGAATGGATCCCACAAATTGATAGTCACATTTATCTGCAAGCAAAGCTGTCTGTGGTCGACCGATTAATTTCTTAAAAATCAAGCGATTAACCATGCGACGACGGTAACCAAAAGTCAAGGCAAACTGTTTAATCCTAGCTAACTCTTGGTTCCGGAGATCCTGTGTAGACGGGTGTGTAAATGCGCGATTAATAAGAAAATGAAAAGCAGATAATTTTTGCGACATTGGATGAGAAGAAGTAAAAGGTATAAACGTGGCAGAAAAAGTTGGTTTACGGTAAACAGAAAATGATAAGAAGTTATCAGAAAAATTACGAAAAAGGCAAAAGTCGAGAAAAGGCAAAATGCCTAAATTCTCGAAACGCATGAGTGTTCCCTAGGCCACAAGGAGAAAGAACCGAAACGACCATCCCAATTGAGCTGAATGAATGTCATACCAATGGCGGTTAGGTGAAGCTGTGTAAGGGAGTAAGATTATAGCGTTTAAGGAAATGTTCAACCACATGTGACCGACCATGTGGTACTTCGAAACTTACCAAATTTAATATTGTTGAGTCAATTGTTAATTGTGTCTGTCATATGAATACAGGAATGTCTGGCAAAGTAACTACGGGATATTGAATGTTGCAACAACTGTCTAAATAACCGCGCTATAAAACTAAAAGCATAACCGTTGAAGCATAAAATTCCAAACAGTATTCTAAGAGATTGCAGCAGGACGACAGAATTTTTACGAGACTTTACACAGCGATGGTACGGTGACACTACAAGGTTCCGACACACCGAACTGGAAATGTTCGAATTCCAATTAATAAAGTAATTTATACCAAAGTCGAATTCCGTTCTTTTGTCAAAGATGGAGGTAATAACGTTATCATCCTCAATCTGAATTTCTAAATCCAAGTAATGTATTTTCTTTAAAGTTGAGGTTGTGTAATCTAGAACAAGATTTTCGATGTAAATTTCAGTACCATGCGTTCCGAAATCTTTCCAGTTAAATACAACAATTTAATCCGTGTATCTTAAGACCAAACCTGTCGAATTTCTAAAACCTGTACATATTGTTTTCCATAATAATGTAAATATATATGTTGGCCAAAGTACTGGAGAAGGTGGAGCCCATAGGGCCGTCCCGGTAGCGCAGTGGTCTAAGCGATGGCTTCTGATCGTTCGTCCGAAAGGGGTCCGGGTTCGAATCCCGGTGAGGCATGGATGTTGTGTTTGTCTTACGTCACTGGCTCTTTCCCTTCCCTGGAACCAGTGACTCTACATTAAGGACGGGCGACTGCTTATGGCCCACTGAGTTGCTCACGGTGGTCGTTAAACCTTCAATCAGAAAAAAGCCCATAGGTATACCCTCTATTTGTAAATACCCATGAATAATTGTTAAAAAGGCATAGGTTCTTTAGGTTATTCCAATATTCCTTTGATATTGTGAGAAAGTTCTTAAATTCTTCAAATATCTGATAACAAACTCTATCCAGACCTTTAGTATCAATCGAAGTAAAAAAGACTTAAAATCATGGGTTTCCATTCGCAAGTTGATACTTCTGCTGCAATTCTCTATTAAATCCAGCACAGGTTTACCATTGTGGATAATCCAAGTGTCCCTAAGATTCCGTAAGACAATCTTCAAGTATTTCTCGAAAAAAAAAAAAATATATATATATATATACACTCATGGACAATGAAATTTGCGCGCCAAGAAGGAAGCTTCGGATTGACCTGAAATTTTATGGATGTAATGATACAGATGAATGATACATATGATGGCTAAAACAGAGCAGCAGGACAATTACCGAGGGATCTGTGGCACTCAGTCCGGTCATCTTCAATAGCGCGTCGCACCGCCTCGTGCGGCAATACATGCTGCAATACGGTTCGGCATGGAGGCCACAAAAACGCGCGATGTTGTTCCTTGGCAGACTGGTCCGCACATGTTGGACGGTGTGCTACAAATCCCGGATAGTACAGCACGGTGACAGCCGTCGTTTCAACTGGTCCCACACATGCTCGATTGAGAACATGTCCGGCGAGCGGGCAGGCCATGGAAGTGTATGGACATGACATGACGTAGGTAGTCCTGGGCAACTCGAGCCGTGTGCGGGCGGGTATTATCCTGCTGTTATAGCGCACCTAGAATCTCGGCCAAGAATGGGAACACATGGGGCCGTAGGATCTCATCCACATACCGCTGGCCCGTCAGTGATCCGCGTACCACAACTAGAGGTGACTGGCTATCGTAGGCAATGGATCCATGACGCCTGCAGTGAGGGAGGTGTGGCGCGAGGTTCGGATTGTGCAGTTTACTCGGGGACCCCGGCATCCAGACACGATAATCATCTGTTCTTAAAGCAAAGCGGCACTAAACACCACACGTCGCCAGTCTGTGGCGTTCCACATCACTTTGGCATGTCACCACTGCACACGGAGCCTGCGATGTTCCGGTGATAATGGCAGCAACCGAAAGTGGCGTTGGGGTCGCAGATTCGCTTCCGCTATGCCTCTGGAAATGATTCGTGGGCATACAGGAGCCGCTACATCTGCCTGTATAGTGCATCGGATCCCTGTGCGATCCGTTCGTGTCTGGTGAAAGATCCGTCCATCTTCTCCACTAATTGTCCTCCTGGTCCGTCCGGAGCCGCTCTACCGTGTGGTAGTGCCGTCTCCTGTCCACTGCTCCCAACACAGTCGGACGGTATGCTGTGAACGATCCACGTGGCTGGCTATACGGCGCGTCGACAACTCTGCGGTGTTCAGCCCGATGATCCGGCCTCACCCAAAGTCCGTAAGTTGCGTAAATCGTCGTCTCTTGTATCTACCCGGCATTCTTGTCACTCTCTGCTCTTGCTTGCGTCGGTCAGTGCTTTTCGCTTTCATGTGGCATCGACTAAACGCCGGTTCGTGTTTGCAGCACCACCAAAGGGTGTACGGTCATGCGCACTCGCATCAAACGTGGATCATTTGCATACGAGCACACAGTCTAGCTATTTGCAAAGTTTCACGATTGTAGCATGTTTTCTTCTTGGTGCGCAAATTTCATTGTCTGTGAGTGTATATATATTCTTTATGCATTGCATATACAGTATATACAGTGTATACACTGCTTGACATAGTAATTGTTCCACCTACAAAGCGTGAGCATAGAGTGGTGAAATTGAGCATGCAAATAGGAATACATAATGGTATACCTTGATGTTATTTTCAGCCACGTACAGTGTTTATTAGATAAGATAATGCAACACGATGGGTACGGCTCGTAAGTGTTTGTAACACCGCAAACGGCAATACAGCCAGCAAAGCAATGCCGCGAAGCAATGAGTCATACAGTCGATAGATATCGTCCGGAGGAATGGGACACCGAGCACTGTTGATTTTCTCCCACAATTCATCGAAATTATGCCCACGCCAATTTGACTGCAAACGACTTCCAGTGTGGTCCGAGAAGTTTCCGATTGGAGAGAAATCGGGCGATCTTGCAGACCACGGCAGTTTGAACATTTTGCAAACATTATCTGGAGACCCTAGCGGTGCGTACATGGCTTGCCGGAAAATTGGGTGCTGTAGGACATCCAGGAACGGTATTAGGTAAAATGGGCTGGAGAATCTCGCTCGCGAATCGAGCAGCTGACAGTGTACCTGTGATGCCGACAAGAGGTAAACTCCTGTCATGCCCAATAGCACCCCAAATCATGATGCCTGCCTGACGGGTGGTGTGGTGGTCGCGAATGAAACCGGGATCCGTCCACTCATCACCAGATTGTCACCAGACACTGATCCGTCGATCGTCAGCACCCAGACAGAAACGGGATTCATCATTGTAGACCACAGTGGTCCATTCGTGTTCCCATTTCGCATGACTTTGGCACCAAGCCAGACGAGTGCTGCGATGGCTGGCTGTCAATGGCAGTCGACGTTTACCACATGTAACCTTCGGGTTACAGTTCGGATCGTTATGGCAACGTCCATGGCCGATGACACAGCGCGTCGAATATCGACTGCAGTGCTCTCTGGTGACGAATGAGTGTGTCGAACAATCTGCCAGTATAGGCGTGCTGACGTCTATCGAACTGCATCACTGTCGCTTCGACGCTCGTACGAATCTTCTTTTAGCCACTGGTTCCAATAGCGTCCAACAGTCCGTCCATGCTTTTGCACATGCGCAGCGATACGATGTGTAGACCAGCCCGCTTCACACAGGCCTACAAGTCTTTCTCTCTGAAACGCATCCGGATGGCAATAAACCTGCCGATGGCGCATACCCGACATTTTCGGCCTTCTCGAACAGTTTCCCAACACAAACAACAAATCTGAAACATCCGCGACACTTCCACCTACGACCACACATCACCATCCCTGTTGCTGTTGGCAGCTTGATCTCACGCACGTGTGACATCATCGGCTCTGTTTTTAACATAATTTGCATATCTCGAGTGGGTACACATGCCCTTTGATTTGCAAGTTTATTGCATACCTCCTTCTGGGTGGGACAATTTTCTTTCCTGTATAATACTTAATAAGATGTGTACGCCTGCATGGCAGTTTTCAAGGTGCACGCAACACTCAACTAATCTCCCTGTAAATGGACAATATCCTCGTAAAAGACAGGGAAAAATAAATCCATGCTGATCCTTCTTTTCCGAAAGTTTGGCCTTTACGCGAAGTATACCTTCCCTATCTTTAAAAGTATTCTCCAGATAAACTGCTTCAGTAGGGACAGCTTGTTTCTGTTCAACTCGGATCAGTAAATTTTTTCCATGTTGGATTTCACGCAGGGACAGTTTCCCAACTTTCGTTCGTTCCTTAGCATTCCGCAAATTGTATATGAAACGTCGCATCGAGGCAGTTACTGGAATAATAGAATATAACTTCTAATAACTCTTAGCATACCAGTCAGGATCTTCTTCAAATAGGATAATGTTGCACAAGTTTCCTCTACTTCAGATTAACTTCTTTTCATTGGAAAACAAACTCGTCAGGCGATTCAAGCAACTAATGTGGTCCATTCCACCATTGGTAATCCCGTAGATGACATGGAGAACAACCACGAGAAATCTCATCGGCTGGATTCCAGTTACTTAGAACATGTCTCCGTGAGTGACGTGTAGTCAGCTGGTGTATTTCCTTGACACGATTAGCCACAAATACTGATCAGTTACCGCTTTCTTTCATCCACCGCAAATCAACTATTGAATCGGTCCAGAAATTTGTTTTTAAACCAGGCATTCTAAGAGCTTTTCGTAAGGACTGTGCTAGTCTTACACTTATGCAACTAGCCATTAACTCTAGCCTAGGTATAGCCAGAGCCTTCAAAGGCGCCAATTCCACTTTGGCTCTTAGCAATCGAATAATAATTCCAGAGGATGTGCTTGTTAAAAAACAAAATGCAAGCAGCATAAGCTTGCTTTGAAACATCTACAAACATATGGACCTCAGAACTGTCATTTTGTTCAGTATATCGTATAATCTCTACTTTGCATCGAGAGATTTCCTTCAGCCAGGTGCAAAACATCTTTCTGAGTTCATAAGGCAAGGGAGCGTCCCAAACCAATTTCAATGTTTAGATCTCCTAAAGGAGCCTTTTTGGAAAGATGGTAGTATAAGTCAACAAACCGAGGGGGTCAGAAATGTGTTGATCTATGCAGAAAACGGAATTTTTCGACAGTTCTGTTTCATTGGCATAATCTTTGATTATTATATTACAGCGAAGTGTTTCTCTTTCCGAATTCCATAGCATTCCAAGCAGTCATACATTCACAGATTTTTCTGATGTGTAGCAACAGTTCTTGTTACTCTCCCATCCTTTTAAGTTGAAAAATCTCGCTCCATTATAACTTTTGCCTACGAAATGAAGGATTGCATCTCCTGAATACTAGAGACGCCACTAACACAGTTATCAACATATGAGGACTTTAGCAACTTCTGGATTGTGTCATGTACTTCCGGAGTTACATGGGAAAGATGGTGAGTTATTGATGTCCTCAGAAGGAATGGCTAGAGGCAATCCTAAAGACTACAAAATTCTGCTCCTTCTCTTCCGGAGTTACATGGGAAAGATCATGAGTTATTGCTGCTCTCAGAAGGAATTGGATAGAAGCAATCCTGAAGACTACTATTCGAAGCCAAAACCTCTGTCTCTTCCGGAGTTACATGGGAAAGATGGTGAGTTATTATTGCTGTTCTCAGAAGGAATTGGATAGAAGCAATCCTGAAGACTACTCTTCGAAGCCGAAAAATCTGCTCCTCCTCTTCCGGAGTTACATGGGAAAGAGGATGAGTTATTGCTGCTCTCAGAAGGAATGGGCTAGAAGAAATCCTGAAGACTACTCTTCGATGCCGAAAAATCTGCTACTCCTTTTTTGCAGGGTAGAAGAACGGAAGAATTGAGGAGCTATCTCTAACTGCAGGAAAGCCTTCTTAATTTCAGCCACGAGACCATTAGAATAAGACCTGAGCCTGTCCACAATATTTGGTGATAATTCAATTAAATCTGGCTCATTTTCGAGGCAGTCATTCAGCGATGGTCCACCTTCATTCTTAGTGGACGCATCTAAAACACGCCTAATCTTAGTAGTATTTCAATATTAATCTTAGTAGTTTCTCTGATATATTTCATTACAGGTGTATGAAGTAAATAACGACTGTAAAGATTCATTTCTGCTGTTGAAACTCTTTCGATTATGTCCAGATCCAACCACTCTTGAAAAATGTTTTGATAAAGCTCAAGATTCCCTCTTTCTCTTTGACATTTGCATACATTCTTGTGACGCTGTCACGCTCTTTCTCTATTAGAAGGCAATTCAAGCCGATCCATTGTAAATGGTAGGTCCGCTTAATACCAACCATCAGGCAGTGTTCTTGAGTATCTCGAGATTTAGCATTGCTTCCCAGAGCACATTTAAAGAAACAGACTTGCGTCAAAATGCTTCGATTTCGATTAAATTGCAGTATGCGGTATGGTATCAACTGGGAACGAACCCTATCAAAAATGGCGAAATGGGGTCAAAGATCAGGATATAAGAGCGGGATCCATTCCATTGCCCTTATGCGTCATAACTTGCGTAAACATGTTTCGATTTTGATGAAATTTTAGTATGTGGTAGGGGACCACCTAGGGACGAACTCAATTGAAAATGGGCGAAATGGGGTCAAAGGTCAGGATTGCCCTTATGCGTCATAATCCATTCCATTGCCCTCATGCGTCATAATCTATTCCATTGCCCTTATGCGTCATAACTTACTATACTTTAAAGTTCTTCGATTACGACAAAACTGGCGGGGCACGCAACAGGTGAGTGCGAAATGAGGTATATCACACTAGAATGCATAAAATAGAGGAGCCACCAACACAACATATGTCGAGAACGTGCAATGGGCTGGACATGTTGCCAGAAGAATGGACCACCAGTGGACAGCCGAAATTTTAGACTGGATTCCAAGGGACAGACAAAGACCCAGATGAAGACCCCATGGGTGATGGATGTATGACATTCGAAGACATGCCGGAGTGGCATGGAGGAGACAGACAATTGTGGAAGAAACTCGGGGAGACCTTCATCCAGCAGTGGATTGCTAATGGTTGGCGATTAACAATGATATATATATATATATATATATATATATATATATATATATATATATATGTATATATACAGGGTGTCCACAAAGTCTTTCCCACATTACAAAAATTAAACATAAAAAATGTATTACTGGTATAAGAAAGGGATTGCACGACAATGATGGTGCATATGTAAAGTTTTTTTTTCAGTGTCAGTATACCTAACACTCCCACATATGGGAGCCATTTGTGGCCCGGAGTACATCTAAGCGATATTCGCTTTCATGCCATGTTTTGTTTAACATCTCAGCTGAGACAGAACCAATGACGTCCGTTATTCTGCTCTTCAACGTCTCAACATCCGGAACACTGCCTAGAGTAAACTTGGTCCTCCCCGTAACCCCACAGGAAAAAGTCTAAAGATGTTACATCGGGCGATCGAGGTTGGCCATGTCATGACCAACGCGGTGGGGCACCGTCCTGTTGGAAAATCACCGAAGGTTGGAGTGCCTGCAACTGAGGTGCTGCAAAAAGTTCCAGCATGTCTAGGTACACGTTACATGTTACGCTGAGCTCTGTAAAAGAGAAGGATCCGATTATTCTGTCATGCATCAGGCCGCACAATACGTTCACTTTCGGGCTAGCCCCCTGCTGTTCGACGAATTAAGGGGAATTTTCTGATACCCAGATTCGCACATTGTGCCTATTTACTGCACCAGAGACGTGGAATGTGGCTTCATCTGAGAAACAGACACGGTGCAGATAATCACCATCATGAGCTATGCGCTGCAACATCTCCGTCGCAAATGCGCACGGCAAGGGCGGTCATCAGGCTGAAGAGCTTGAACGATGTGTACCTTATAAGCATACCGATAAAGACATTTGTGTAAAATTTTGTGAACCGTGGCACGGGAATTCCCAGTTTCCAGTGAAGCATCACGAATGGATTTCCTGAAACTTCGCAGAAATGTCTCCTGAACAGCTGCAATTGTCGCTTGTGTAACCGGTGGTTGGCCCGCTCGGAGAAGATCACCAACACTACCCGTCGTTTTAAACTTTTCATACCAAGCTTTGATGCTTTTTTGTTTCGGTAATGATCGTCTGTACTCTTTTCTGAAATGACGATGGACAGTAACCGCCGAATTGGTCTCATGGAACCACAACACGCACGCCACTTTTTCTTGCATAAAAGTCATTATCGATGAAATACTCCTCTTATTCAGCAGTAGCGCTCACGTAAAGAACAGAAAAAAAGTTTATGTGTACATACATACAAATCACTAATCTGTTCTCTGAGATTCAGAGGACAGATTAGAAATACAAACTACCAAATAAATTTTTAACTGATTATTTACTTACTGTTGCCGTATCGAACTTCTACATTTACAGCGATCTTGACATACAACTCGGGCTTCACTGAAATCCATCACACGACGGACACAAGACTTTCTATGTTGCCAACCATTCTATTTTAACTTAAATATATGTTTTATTAATTTTTGTAATGTGTGAAAGACTTCATGGAACCCTGTATATATATATCATCATCATCATCATTGTCAACCATTATCAATCCACTGCTGGACGAAGGTCTCCCCAAGTTTCCTCCACAACGGTCTGTCTTGTGCCAGTCTCCTCCATGTCACTCCCGCATATTTACGAATTTCATCCACCCATCTCCCATGTGGTCTTTTTCTGGGTCTTTTCCTGTCCCTTGGAATCCAATCTAAAATTTCGGCTGTCCATCTATGGTCTGTCCTTCTGGCAGTATGTCCAGCCCATTGCCATTTCAGGGATTTAACTCTGATCATGATGTCTTCCACTCTCGTCATTTTTCGGATCCACGAGTTCCTCTTCTTATCTCTCCTGGTTATACCAAGCATGCACCTCTCCATGCTTCTTTGAGTTGTCTGCAGCCTTTGTATGTCTCTTTTAGTTAAGGTCCACGTCTCTGCACCATACGTAAGCACTGGAAGGATGCATTGATCAAACACTTTTCTTTTAAGACATAATGGCATATTGCTCTTGAAAATTATGCTGTTTCTTCCAAAAGCTCTCCAGGCAAGTTTTGTACGCCGATTAATTTCTTCATCAATGTGACCCTCACTTGATATCTGCTGTCCAAGATAAACATACGTATCTGTTATCTCCAGTTTTTCTCCATCAATCGATAAATCTTCATTTCTTGTAAAAGCATTGAACATCACTTTTGTCTTCTGAAAGTTCATTTTTAATCCCACTTCTTTACTCTTGTCAGCAAGTTCCTGGATCATACTCTGCAGCTCTGATGGGGTAGTTGCAAAAATGACTACGTCATCAGCAAAACGAAGGTGGGTTAGATAATCTCCATTAATCTTTATCCCTTTGTTTTCCCAGTTCAGTGATTGAAAGACATTTTCCAATGTGGCATTAAAGAGCTTCGGAGATATGGTGTCACCTTGTCTCACTCCCTTTCCAATTTTTATGTGTGTTGTATTTTCAAACAGCCGAATCTTTTGCACTTGCATTTTCATAGATGTTATTAATAATATTAATGTATGCATCTTCAATACCGCAGGATTTCAGAGCCGTGGTAACTGCTGATGGTTTCACCGAATCAAAGGCTTTTTCATAATCGATAAAAGCCATGCACAATGGAAGTTCATATTCCCTCGCTCTTTCAATTAGTTCTCTCAGTACATGGATATGATCTATTGTGCTGTAGCCACTCCTGAATCCAGCTTGTTCTCTCGGTTGAGTTATGTCCAGTGTTACCTTCAAGCGGTGTGAAAGAACTTTAGTGAAGATTTTATGGCAAACCACTGATAGGAGGCTGATAGGTCTGTAGTTCCTGAGATCCTCAATGTCACCTTTTTTATGTAGCAGGATCATTGTAGCATTGTTCCAATCCTCAGGGATCTTCCCTTCATTAAGGCATCGAGTGAAAATTTGGGCGAGTACTGTTTCAATTTCTCCACTTGCTTCTTGTATGATGTCTATAGTAATTCCATCTTCTCCTGGAGCTTTCCCCCGCTTCATGTTCTTGATTGCATGAGCAACTTCTGCTGGGAGGACTGGAAGAACTCTGGTACCTTTCATGATGTCTGGAGTACATGTATCATCCCTTTCATATAATTTGGAGTAGAAATCTTTCACTCTTGTCAAAATTTCTGCCTCTATTTCTTGTTATAGAACCATCTTCTTTTCTCAGAGCCATAATCTGTTTTCTTCCTTTACTGAGATGTCCCTTTGCTATCTTTAGGCTTTGGTTGTTTTCAATTGCTTTCCTCACTAGCTCACAGTTGAATTTCCTGACGTCTTCAGTGATACTTTTTCGTGCTGTCTTGCATAGCTCTATATATTCCACTTTGGAAGTCACATCTTCTTTAGTTGTCCTCATCTCTTCTTTTTTGCATCAACATTTTGGTTTTTCCTGATAATTTGTTTACATGCAACTTGTTCTTAGACCCAGCTAATTTTGTTGCTGTTTCCATAAGAGCTTTGGTTACTTTTCTGTTAACTTCCGAAATATCCACTTCTTCCGATGTTAGGCCTTCTAAAGCAGAGAATCTGTTCTTCAGTTCCAACTTGAAAGTATTATGGTGTTTTTTAAGGTTGGTTATGTCAATACATTTTGTTTGTCTTATGAGCTTGCCACGTTCCAGTTTAGTGTTGAGGTGCATCTTACATCTGACCAATCTATGGTCACTACCTGTGTTGAACTTGTTCAGCACACTGCAGTCTTCATATATATATATATATATATATATATAGGGGGGAATTAAGGTCAGGTGATGCGTAACATCACAGCCTCTCCAGACAAATGTCATCCCCGCCTTCTCGTGGTGCATCCTGTTCCCACTAAAGGGACTCTGACGACCGCCAATAGCGGTATAACTATACCAACGGGATTAGAGGAAATGCTATCCCACACTCACCAACCCGCTTAGCCAGCGTAGTGAGTTATGGCTAAACCCTCCAAAATGACTCCACAACTTAAATCTTGGCCCTCAGTCTTTGGCAGCTGGAATGTACCTGGCCACGGCAGCGACCAGTTCGACATGAAGGCAGAGGGTGCTAAGAACCGCCGGAGGACCGGACTAGGCTGCCATCTGATACTAACCTTGGCTACGTATAATGGACGCTCCCTATCTTCTGATTCAAGGCTTCTTAAATTGGAGAAGGAACTACAAAGGATCAAGTGGGACATCGTCGGGCTAAGTGAGGTAAAGAGAAAAGGAGAAGATCTCATTGAACTGAAGAGTGGACATCTCTTCTCCTATCGTGGGACAGATACTGGCAGAACTAGTGGTGTTGGATTTAAAATAAACAAGAAACTGAAGGATAAAGTCGTAGAAGTTGAAAGTTCCTCTGACAGAGCTGAACGACTCGTTATCCAACTCTCGAGAAGATACCAGGCTCAGATTATTCAAACTTATGCACCCACCACAAGTCATCCTGAAAAAGAAATTGAAGAATTTTATGAGGAAATTTGTCAATTAAATAATAAAGGCAAGCAGCACTTAAAGATAGTTATGGGAGATTTCAATGCAAAAATAGGGCAACAGCAACAAAATGAAACTTCAGTAGGTAAATTCGGTCACGGCAACAGAAACCAGCGTGGAAATACCATCGTAGAGTTTGCAGAGGCGGAAGGGTTTTTCATCATGAACTCCTTTTTCAAGAAAAAGCCACACAGGAAATAGACATGGAGACATTCAAATGGTGCGACAAGTGAAATTGATTTTATTATGTGTAACAAAAAATTCGTCATAGAAGACTGCAGTGTGCTAAACAAGTTCAACACAGGTAGTGACCATAGATTGGTGAGATGTAAGATGCACCTCAACACTAAACTCAAACGTGGCAAGCTCATAAGACAAACAAAATGTATTGACATAACCAACCTTAAAAAACACCATAATACCTTCAAGTTGGAACTGAAGAACAGATTTTTCTGAAGTTAGCAGAAAAGTAACCAAAGCTCTTATGGAAACAGCAACAAAATTAGCTGGGTCTAAGAACAAGTTGCATGTAAATAAATTATCAGGAAAAACCAAAATGTTGATGCAAAAAGAAGAGAGATGAGGACAACGAAAGAAGATGTGACTTCCAAAGTGGAATATATAGAGCTATGCAAGACAGTACGAAAAAGTATCACTGAAGATGTAAGGAAACTCAACTGTGAGCTAGTGAGGAAAGCAATTGAAAACAACCAAAGCCTAAAGATAGCAAAGGAACATCTCAGTAAGGGAAGAAAACAGATTATGGCACTGAGAAAAGAAGATGGTTCTGTAACAAGAAATAGAAGCGACATTTTGACAAGAGTGAAAGATTTCTACTCCAAATTATATGAAAGGGATGATACATATACTCCAGACATCATGAAAGGTGCCAATACCAGAGTTCCAGTCCTCCCAGCAGAAGTTGCACATGCAATCAAGAACATGAAGCGGGGAAAAGCTCCAGGAGATGATGGAATTACTGTAGACATCATACAAGAAGCAAGTGGAGAAATCGAAACAGTACTCGCCCAAATTTTCACTCGATGCCTTAATGACGGGAAGATTCCTGAGGATTGGAACAACGCTACAATGATCCTGCTACATAAAAAAGGTGACATTGAGGATCTCAGGAACTACAGACCTATCAGCCTCCTATCAGTGGTTTATAAAATCTTCACTAAAGTTCTTTCACACCGCTTGAAGGTAACACTGGACATGACTCAACCGAGAGAACAAGCTGGATTCAGGAGTGGCTACAGCACTATAGATCATATCCACGTACTGAGAGAACTAATTGAAAGAGCGAGGGAATATGAACTTCCATTGTGAATGGTTTTTATCGATTATGAAAAGGCCTTTGATTCGGTGAAACCATCAGCAGTTACAATGGCTTTGAAATACTGTGGTATTGAAGATGAATACACTAATACACTAGTGTGCAAAACTTAAGCAACTTTACTGATTTTGGTGCAATTCCGCGAAAACTCACCTGTGAGACATGAAATTAACACTACAGAGGCACAATGCAGTACCTAAAGGATGACGAAAGCAGCGTAGCAAACAAATGAATAGAACGCATACACGAAGGCAGGCAGCAGAAAATGGTTTATTGACAGCACGGCATTCGTACACCTAACCGACAGTCCATGAGGGAGAACAACAATCCAAAGTCCCTTAGTACGGGATATGACCTCCCCGAAGTGCAATGGTTGCGTTGTACCGTCTGGCCATACTCAACACCAGATGATCCAACAGTTCTTGAGGTAACAGTTCCCACTCCTCGATGAGCATCTGTGTCAGTTGTCTGGTGTTCTCCGGGGGAAACGATCGTGCCGCCAGGCGTCTCCCCAAAACATCCCACACATGTTCGATGGGATTTAAATCAGGGGAGCACGCTGGCCACTCCATTCTGCGAATATCTTCAGAATCTAACAGGTCCTCAACTGCTTGGGACCTGTGTGGGCGAGCTTTGTCGTCCATAAAAACAAAGTCTGGACCAATGGCACCTCGGAACAGAAACACGTGGGGGCGGATGATCTCATCACAGTAACGCGCTCCGGTTACGGAACCTGTGTCAAAAATGTGGAGTTCCGTTCGACCGTTCAGCATAATTCCACCCCACACAAGTACGCCAGGACCACCCCAACGGTCTCGTTCCCTGATGTTCGTGAGATGAAAGCGTGTCCTACCTCTCGCCAGATCAACTGGCGCTGAGAATCGTTTGTCCGACTGAAACGACTCTCATCGGTAAAGAGGACGTAACTCCATTGATCAGGTGTCCAGTGTGCATGTTCGCGACACCACTGTAAACGGTGCCGCAGATGGGCTGCTGTCAATGGTATGCAGCGTTCCGGCCGGCGGGCATATAGCCCACCCTTATGAAGGCGTCTGGCCACAGTAAACCGGGATACCTGTCGTCCGGTTGCTGTACGCAACCGCTGCACCATGCTGCCAGCTGTCTGTTTCCGATCTCTTTTCGCTTGCACGACGAGATATCGGTCGTCACTCGCCTTTGTTTTCCTGGGGTGACCACCACCTACCTTTCGTACAGCTGTACCTGTCGTTCGGTAGGCTTTCCAAGCTCATGACACTACACTTTTATCGATTCCAAACTCTTCGGCAGCACTCATCACGGTACGCCCCTCCTCCAGCTTGCCGATCATTCTACCACGTGTAAAGGCATCCTGATGGTTTCTCCTAGCCATATTGCACGATTGATCTCACTTTCAACTTGCAGCGAATGTCTGGAAATGCCTCTGTCCGCCGTCTTTTGTAGTCGGCTGGCACTGCGCGCGCTGCCTCCACGCAGTTTACGTGCCCTCACGTCACCTCTGACGTCGAACTCCTGCTATTTGCATATGCATCACCTTTGTCATGAGTTGTTGTTCCCTTGTACAACCCGCAAATCACCCTTGTCTCCCGTGTCATTACTGTATGCTGTCAAACGACGTTGTTGCTTAAGTTTTGCACACTAGTGTATTATTAATAACATCTATGAAAATGCAAGTGCAAAGATTCGGCTGTTTGAAAATACAACACACATAAAAATTGGAAAGGGAGTGAGACAAGATGACACCATGTCTCCCAAGCTCTTTAATGCCACATTGGAAAATGTCTTTCAATCACTGAACTGGGAAAACTAAGGGATAAAGATTAATGGAGATTATCTAACTCACCTTCGCTTTGCTGATAACGTAGTCATTTTTGCAACTACCCCATCAGAGCTGCAGAGTATGATCCAGGAACTTGCTGACAAGAGTAAAGAAATGGGATTAAAAATTAACTTTCAGAAAACAAAAGTGATGTTTAATGTTTTACAAGAAATGAAGATTTATCGATTGATGGAGAAAAGCTGGAGAAAACAGACACGTACGTTTATCTTGGACAGCAGGTATCAAGTGATAGTTATATTGATGAAGAAATTAATCGGCATATAAAACTTTCCCGGAGAGCTTTTGGAAGAAAGAGCATAATTTTCATGTCTTAAAAGAAAAGTGTTTGATCAATGCATCCTTCCAGTGCTTACGTATGGTGCAGAGACTTGGACCTTAACTAAAAGAGACATACAAAGGCTGCAGAGAACTCAAAGTAGCATGGAGAGGTGCATGCTTGGTGTAACCAGGAGAGATAAGAAGAGGAACTCGTGGATCCGAAAAATGACAAGAGTGGAAGACATCCTGATCAGAGTTAAATCCCTGAAATGGCAATGGGCTGGACATACTGCCAGAAGGACAGACCATCGATGTACAGCCGAAATTTTAGATTGGATTCCAAGGGACAGGAAAAGACCCAGAAGAAGACGACATGGGAGATGGCTGGATGAAATTCGAAAGTATACGGGAGTGACATGGAGGAGACTGGCACAAGACAGACCGTTGTGGAGGAAACTTGGGGATACCTGACCTTCGTCCAGCAGTGGATTGATAATGGTTGACAATGATGATGATGATATATATATATATATATAGATAGATAGATAGATAGATAGATAGATAGATAGATAGATAGATAGATAGATAGACTGCCTGACAGAGGAAATGCCACACCATAAAAGAATGCTCGAAAGCAGACCAAACTGTACACGCAGATAGCCAAGTAGGTCCTGAAAAAATGATTTAATTGTCACATACAGACTAGGCTCCAGTGGACGAATATACTGGATGATGAAGAAGGAGTGTGACCCCCATTTTGGGCTGTACAGCGTTTTATCCGAAGTGGCATCGTGGCAGTGAGAGTCCGAATGGAGTCCTGGGGTATCGTAGACCGTGTGGTGTTGATCCGAGTCTACAGTTCATCTTCATTTTGCGGGGGTGGGAGAGTACTCAACCGACGTCCAATCTTGTCCCACAGATGCTCGATGGGCGAGAGATCGGGAGATCGTTCTGGCCACGGAAGCATCCGCTCACCGTTTAAAGCATTTAGGCTGATTTGAGCGGTATGCGGGCGGGCGTTATCCTGTTGAAAAAATGGCGTTTGCGATGCTCTGCAGGTACGGTGGTGCCACGGGCCGTAGCACCTAGTCAGCATAGCGGTGTGCCGTCAATGAGCCCATAATGTGTACCAGCGGTGAGGCGCTAATAGCACATAATGTGTACCAGCTGTTGACGCTGATAGCACCCCAGACCATGATTTCACGTTGCCGGGCAGTGGTGCGCTTCACAATGGCGGAGGAACCCGCCCGTTGGCCACGTCGCCTCCAGATTCTCACACGGCGATCATCCGTGGTGAGACAGAACCACGACTCGTCGCTGAACACCACGCTGTTTCATTCGGCACCCCACGCAGCTCTGGAGGGAAACCACGCCAAGCGGTTATATACGATGGCTCGCTGTTAAGGGTAACCTTGGCAACGGACGGCTGGACAGCGAACTTTACCCAGGCATTCAACGTGACACTGCTTGTGTCGATATTGAAGCATACAAGCCTCCCTGTACACTCCGCAAAATGTCGCCCGTTGTGGCCTGTGGGTACGGCAGGACTTCGGATGCGACGATCGGGGAGCTCGGACGTCCGTCTCCGTGCACCGGTTCCCCTACGACGTTCCACAAATCCTTCCTGGTAGCACTGCCTCCAAATGCGACCGACGGTTGTGGCATCACGTTGAGTTTCTTCCGCAATATGACGCAAGGACCATCCGGCGGTACGAAGGCCTACAATAATACCTTGCGTGAAGTCATCCGTTTGACCAAATCGCGTATGACGGCATCTTAACGGCATTGGCACCCCTTGTTCGTTCTCCAGACAAGGTTACAGCAGAGTCACTCACTTTTCGCTGCCGTGGCGATATCTCGAGTGAAGGCCTCACGGGCTGGTTGTCCGCTTATATCCTACGCGCTGTTCTTGCGATTTGCCTGTAAATGCAATCATTTGCATAGCTTGTACGTGTGCACACATCCTGCAATTTGCATTGCGCTGCGTTTCCGTCTTTGTGGAGTGGCATTTTCTCTGTCAGGCAGTGTATATCCCAAAAGGCGTGAGGCAAGAATGCGCAGAACTTCCCCAAAGAGAAGAGCTGTTTTTGTTTTGAAATGGCATCACTTCCGCTTTTCCATACTCGTAACGCCAGTCACCCCGCATCCAATGAAAGACGATGGATCGCTGGTGCCGCCCTCTAGCGTAAGCGGTGCAAAATATTATGTCTTTAAGTCCAACTCGTAGTATCGATTCGTTGACCATTGCAGCCAGCATCCACGCAGACAGCTACGGAGCAGCATCCTCAGCTGAGAGATCCGTTCTTGCAGTTTTCTTGTCTCGTTGTACACGTGCATACAGTATTTCAATAACCGATTATAAGAGAACAGCTTTTTCTTTTGGTCATGTCATCAACAGAAGCAATCGAATCCGAACGGTACATTAACTTTTATGAAGTTTTTGAAATTCCTCGGTTTGGTGGTCTCCGTTCTTGGCGTGCTTTGGAACCTTTTCGTTATTCTGAATAAAGTGTGCTGCTCAGAGTCTGAGCCTCAGAGTGAAGTTCCTTGTCCCGAAGCATGTGACAGCAACGTTGTAACTTCCAGCGGTAAGTGTGAAGAAGCGTGTAACGATCAGAAAACTCAATGTAATAATTCCAGTCACAGTGAAAGTATTTCTGCCGGTGACTCTGTGTCTGATACCTTGGAAACTGTGAAGGTAAAGTCTTCCTAAGTGTAGAGTACGGTGATCGTGATGATGATGGTTAAATACTATGTTTCACATAATTTCGTCGCCGCCTGAGAATACTTGTATAAGGCTGCAACCGATCGTATCGCATAATTAATTTGCTCGCCATATTTGAACTGTATATTCTTTATAAATATTTCTGACGCTTCCTGTGGAATAGGATCTTTTTTTTTTCTAAAACTCGTCGCTAAATAACCGTGAAAGTTTTGCTTTCTTTCAGCTGGGAAAGTTTCGAACAGATACGATATTAAACAAAGAAGGTTGGGGAGGGGAGATATTAACGATCACCATGTGGTACTTCTAAGGGCGGAAATTTAATTTGAATTTGTGATAAAAATGCTTGAACTGATCGTTTACCAAACAACTCGTGTTTACTTTTCCCAACTTTTTTATCCAATTATATTTACGAAAGAGCTTGGATTTGAATACTAACAGTTCCTTTTCCTTTTTAAAGTGTTGTTACTGATTTTGTAACTGAAAGATGTTGGCATCAATGCGTATGTGCTAACCATTCATTACATACCAAAGAGCTGGAATTTCATCGTTTACAGAAGAGATTGGGTGACGTAACTTATAAAGCAGCTTATGTTTATAGTACTGAATCATCTTGCATTTGCTAATTTGTGAAACAAAACAGAAATTGTATCGTTCATAAAGAAATCTTGATTTTATTTCTGTTACAGATAAAGTCTCATTATTCCTACAGGAAATTCAGTTTCTTTACTTGAAAAAGTATTTGGATTTATTATACCGAAGTTTTGGTGTGATTCTTTTGGTGAGTATCAAAATGGCAAAACGCTTCTTTTTTTTTTTTTTTGTTACAAGAATCCTTAGATGGAATGAAGAAATGAGGAAGCATCGCAGTAAGAGAAGCAGTCAGCATCAGACATGTTCTTGGACATGACATTTTTTTATTTTTCGCGTCTGCCAAGTTTTTTAAAAAAAGCACGGGTGCTTTCTAGCTATACTCAGATTTGCGTTCTAGCTCAAATACAACCCAGAATTTTCATCTCTTATACTGAAAAACTGAACAAAATTGCATAAACTTTCAATAAGAACCTATTTGCTTTTATAAAGAACAAAAGTTTCTGAATTTTTGGGGGGAGCGGGTAACAACAACCGTGAACGTCTTTAAGTGTTAGGGTATTTTTTTATGAATATATAAACGGTATATCTTAACAGTATATCAAGAATCTATGTCAAATATTAATTACAAACTAATTAATTCACTCTTGGACTTTGCATCAGTTTAAGGAAACACCCTTTGCTTTTGGTAGGATGTCCAACATTAGGCTACAAATAAACTTGAAACAAAATATGATTTTTGCTACTGCTAGGATTTCGGATTTTGTTAAATTGTCCAGACTGACACCTAAATGGGTGATGACAATAGCATCATGGATTTCTTCAAGTTGAAATTTGACAGTCGGTACGGCACAAATTGCACTCTCCCGTCTAGTTCAACCAACTGATTTTAAAGTCTGTTATTTCACGCGCCATTTTTTGACTTTCACCGATTAATTGAGGGTTAAAAAAGTCGTGTATCTGTTAATTTACATCGTTGACGTCAACGTGAAGTGAGCGTTGAGCACTTGGAATTAACATGCACGTAGCATTTTTTTAATACTGTATTTCGGACCACCTGGCGAAACTCGATTGGCCACTGATTCCAGGTAAAGGAGAGAACCAATATGTAAACAAACACAACATCAATGCGTTACCGGGATTCGAACTAGGATCCGCTTTGACAAGCGATCATAAGCCAGTGCTTAGACCACTGCGCCATCGGGGCGGTCGGAGGTATTTTCAAGCATCTTCTTTGAACCCCGGGTCTTGTACCTTTCGTATCTGCCCTAATATCGTACTCCAGTTTTTTTTCTCATGCACTTTAAAGAGTGCAATTTGATGAGCGATTAATTCATTGAGAATTTTATTAGTTATATCTTCGCCAGAATTATTTACCATTAGATTAATCCAATGAAATTGAGGTATAACGACCACCGTGAGCAATTCAGCGGGCTATAAGAAACCGCCCGCCCCAAGTTTAGGGTTACTGGTTCCAGGAGTGAGAGAGAGAGAGCTAATTCCATAAGACAAACGCAGCATCCATGCCTTACCAGGTTCCGAACCCGGAGCCATTTCGTGGAATGATCAGAAGCCAGCTCTTAGACTACTGTACTACAGGGGTTGTCTCTCAAATTTCAAATTCATATTTGTCCTGCATTACATTTGCTACAACAATGGATATTTGCTCGACATGGATTTTATCAGGTATACAATCTACTTTGTGTGTGACTAAAGCTTTCTAAATAATTTACGGTTCTTTGATCAGATTTTGGAAGTTGCTCATTTTTTTTTAATTTCCATTATTTCAATCACAAAATTTATCGCACGATCCTCTTAATGTTAGGGATGTATGAAACTGAAACTGGTAGGTAAGAAAGGCTTCCTTACGATTAAAGGTGCCAACTGAACTGCGTTCCACATCGGCCCGCAGTGGTGGGTGTAATCTGATGGGGAAGCTTAGTGTGATGCCGCCATGTGGTCGGCCATCCTCTAAGATGACAATCGGATTGGTTGCCATGACAACAGGTGCTCCTCTGCATTTTCTTCCCCGCGCTGAAAATGCATTTGTGGAGTATGGCGCCAAAAGATGTTGAAATGTTCATGTTTTTTTTTTTTTTTTTTTTTTTTGCTTTTTTCTATATGGATGTGAGTTTATTATTAATTATTATTAACAGAGTAGAGGTTAACTGACATTTTTATAAGAAGACATTGAATGTTTTTGTCATGATTTATTTTTCAGAACGTAGCGTTTTGGGAACAAAATTTGTTTCTTAATTGTCAAAGATTGCTTCAGTCGTGTTTTTAGAAAGTCAGAGTAGTTCATACTTTTTATCCTTGTTCACGATTGAATTTCTTTATTTTCTACGCCTTACGGCATTATTTTCCATCGAAAGGTTATCCTGAAATTTGGTATTAACTTCCGTAACGAATGCTTTTTTTCTCAACGCATTCCTTCCGAAATATTTTTGCTTAGACTTCATTCAACTGACGTTAGTATTCAAAGTGAAATATTAAGTATGGTATTATTTCCCCCCTTTCTTAGCATACCTTCTCCTCTGTCTCCATTTCTAATAATTGTGTTGTTAAAATTAACCGGAGTTATAATCTTTCACAAAGCAGAGTGAAATTATAATTTCTTTTATCTAACTTATTATTTCTTGATTTCATTTTTCAAACGTTTCTTAAAACAATAGACATTCTTCAGTTTCGAAGTTACACTCTCACTTGTAAACAATAAATCTACAATGATTTTATTTTTTCGTGTGTCTCTCTTTCTTTGCATTTTATCTTTTTGAGGACTTAGATTTTTCATAGTTTTATTGGACCAAACATGAATAATTCGTCCAAATTTTGTTCGATCGTTAACATTTATTCTTTCTCCATTCTTTTATTTTATATTCCATTCACTGCTCTTCACAAAATCTAACTTAGAAAACCGAAATGACAATTATATTTTTTTCGGTTTAGTTTATATTTTTATGATTACGAAAACATTATCATTGCCTATATATGTCTTCTGCATTTTTCTTCTTTTGTTTATTTTTAGCAAAAAAAAAATCGTGAGAAATTTCTATTGCAATTTCCTGCGATATGTAGCTTTTTCTTTCTTTCTTCCTTTAGTAAACTTTTTATTTCCAGATTTTTGTTTTTAGAATCAATTTTTTTCTGTGATTGTGCCTTCTGGGGATTTGAGATTTTTCGTGATTCTGTTAAACTGATTTTGATAATATTATTCAGGTGTGTTTGATTGATAGCACCATCTGGGACATGAAATTTTGCATTTTTGTTGTCTATGCGTTATTTATTTTTTCGAATTACTTTATGAAAACACTTCACGACAGAAACATCTTGGTATTTTCCATACCAGTTGCTTTCAAGAAAACCATTCCCCCTTCTCCCCCAAAAAGAAAAATAAATAATGAAAACATCGTTCATCTTTTTAAATAACTTCTTGTCAACTTCTGTTGTCAGTTAAGCCTTAATGCTGAGCAGAACAAACGTTTTCAGATCTTAATATCTCCTCCAGTAGTATTGAAATTCTCATCTTCTTCTGAATTTAGTATTGCGAAAAGATAATTAATATTAGTATGTGGTGCCCAAGTCTATAAACCAACAATTACCTACCGATGTTTTAGTTCTACGAGAGCTCTTCTCTGTTTTTTCATTTATTTTTTTCTTTTCTGTGTTTCCTCATTTTTCTTATGCGAGACCTTTTCTCTGTTTCCTCATTTATTTTATTTTATATGCATAAGATTCAGCACTACGTTTTGCTCTGTGGATGTGGGTTTCAGCACTTGTTGATCCTAGGTTGCGTGATTTTTCAGCATAACTCGCCTTTCACATTTTCATTCTTAAAATATTAACATTTACTTTCGGTATAATTTTTCGTGCGGCATTAAGAGCAATACTTTATTTCTTTATTTATAACCATGATCTTTTTTATATGATTTGTTACTGACTAAAAATATTGTATCAGAGTATGGGGAGTTTTGTAACCTATAATGTTTTAATTAATTATCGGTTGATTTATTGCTTTTTTTGCGTAAGTTAGCTTCACTGCAACACACTAACGCTTAGAGCTTATCTTTACCTTTAACTTTACCTACACAACTGAAACTTATATTAACTTAATGCTTAGAACTTATTAAATTCGCTTTTTGTTCAACCTGGATATTTGGCTTTTCGTTACACCTGAAAAGAAAACCTAAATATACAGGGTCATTAGAAATAAAATAGACACTTTCAACATTTTTTTAAAACCAAAAGTATGTAAGATATTGACATTCAAGATGCACTGTTCTATCACCAATAGTAACGATTTTATGATACAGGGTGTTTCAAAACTAATGGAACAAACTTTAAGGGCTGATAGAACACAGCGAAACAAGCACTTTTCGCCATAGAATGCATGGTCGCAAGTTACGCGGTTAGGCGCTGGAGGGCGCTTTCCGTTTCCCCACACACTGCGTCTTTCGCAACGCAAAGACAGGAATGACCAAACAAAGCTTTATTGCAGACAAAATGAAAAACAAAACGCGACATCACAAAAATTAAATCAAATTAGCAAACATTAACAAGTAAATACTGAAATGAATTACATTTACAAATGCTGATCAAAAGAGCGACAGCCACTCCTGATACACGCTTCGCATCGTCGACGTAAAAATGTTGTGGAAAATACCAGGGACTTCCCGGACAGCTGCAACAGCGACTGAAAGTCTGGCGAATAGCTCCTCATTAGAATCAATGGGAGTGTCGTACTTACGGACTTAAGATGTCCCCATAAAAAGAAATCCAGAGGGGACAGATCTGGTGATCGTGCGGGGCCAAGGGATGGGTCCACCTCAGCCAATCCATTGGCCTGGAAATGTGGCGTTCAAGTAATCACGCACCTGAGTGCTGAAATGAGCTGGCGCTCCATCATGCTGAAACCACATTTTACGGCGGAGAGCTGCTGGTACATGCTGGATCAATTCAGGCAAGACTTGTTGAAGGAAAATAAGGTACGTCCTCCCATCCAGACGTTCCGGTAAAAGATATGGGTCTTGCGAAAGACAGCATGTGTGGGGAAACGGAAAGCGCCCTCAATCGCCTAACTTGCGACCATTCATTCTGTGACGAAAAGTGCTTGTTTCGGTGTGTTCTATCACCCCTTAAAGTTTGTTGCATCAGTTTTGAAACACCATGTATATATGGCGCCATTAAAAGATTTTACGTTTTCAACGTCATGTGACCAGTCAGGCAAGATGGCCGCAAATGCCGTGGAGAAGGCGTTCTGTGTGCTTTAATTAAGCAATTAAGTAACGGCGTTTTAAAACACGTTTCAAGAAATTCCCGCCGAATAGTCTACGTCTGGCATTGAAGCAACAGGGTATTTGTGTAAAGGTAAAAGTCATGGGAGAGCACTTGTATCTGATGAACAAGTGAAGAGTGTTCGTACCATTTTCCAACTCAGTCTTGGGAGAGCACTTTTATCTGATGAACAAGGGAAGAGCGTTCGTGCCATTTTCCAACTCAGTCTTGGGAGAGCACTTGTATCTGATGAACAAGTGAAGAGTGTTCGTGCCATTTTCCAACTCAGTCTTGGGAGAGCACTTCTATCTGATGAACAAGTGAAGAGTGTTCGTACCATTTTCCAACTCAGTCTTGGGAGAGCACTTATATCTGATGAACAAGTGAAGAGTGTTCGTGCCATTTTCCAACTCAGTCTTGGGAGAGCACTTGTATCTGATGTACAAGTGAAGAGTGTTCGTGCCATTTTCCAACTCAGCCCAGAGAAATCCACATCGATGAAGGGTCTGGAGTTACAAATCCCACAATCGACTGTTCAGAAAATTTTGGTGAAGCGGCTGAAAATGACTTCCTACAAACTGCAGTTATTGCAAAGTCTAAGGGACAATGACAAAACCGCACGTCGAGATTTCTGTACAGAAATGCAGAAACGTTTTGAAGATTGTTTTAATGAGCGTCTAATTTTCAGCGACGAATAGACATTCCTCATAAGTGGGAATGCTAACAAACATGACATTAGCATATGAAGGACTGAAAATCCCAGAGAAACGGTGGAGTATGCACGGGATTCCCGAATGGTTAATATATTCTGTGCTATATCCCGTAACAAAGAGCATGGCTCCTTCTTTTTCCAAAAAGAAGGGGCAATGCACCGTAACGAAAAGAAAAAAAAGCATTCTAACTGGAAGTTCTTATCACGAAGAACTTCCAGAAAACAATGTAAAGGGAAGTTCTTGTGTCGATATGTTAATTATTTGGTTGATGACTCAACTGCACGAAAACAGTGAAAACTTCATTTTCGAACTGGATGCAGCACCACGCCACTGGCACCAAGAAGTTAGAAACTACCTCGATAAAAATCTTCCACAGCGCTCGACTGACCGCGCTACAGGCAACAACATGCCACTCACATGTTGGCCACCATGAAGTCCGAATCTAACACCCTGTGAACTTTTTTATGGGTCTATGTCAAAGACAAGGTCTTCGACTCTCCTCTTTCTGTTAATTTAGCTGATCTGAAACAACGTATCACACCAGCTACTGCTGAAGTTGATGATGATATACTGTATATTAACGCGTGTTTGGCAAGAATTCGACTACCGCGTTTCTGCGCTTACGGAACCAAAACTGATACAGGCGGTTTCCCTGCCTCCGCTGGGCGAAAGAAGTATGCCGAGGGACCGTTACGTCATGCAAAAGAGAGCAGAGCTCCTTTCCTGTTAACGGCTCCAACGCGCCATGGAAATATCCCGAACGCACGACGCATATTTTTCGAACTTACTTCCAAAAAAGGAATGCCAGAAAAAGAAAAAAAAATAAGTATAAAGAACAAAAGGTACTGTGTGGAACGCGCGTTGGATATCAGTGAAGCAAGATCTATGTAGCAAGACCGCTGAAAATGAAGACTTTTTATATATCAACAGCATGTAATATCTGACACCACCAGTAATTTTAATTTGGCAAATGAGCTTTCTTTGAGGAGCTAGGGCCGCAGGTGGCCTAGTGGGTAACGTTCGTGACTGCCACGGAAAGGACCTCAGGTTCGGTCCCAGCCAGGCATGTACGAACGCTCGATCCACTAAATATCCGCCGTGCGTCGGATGGGCACATTAAGCCGTCGCACCCCAGGTACTGGCGCCCCGGTAGTAAATAAGGACGTCTTCTACCTCGCTTCCGTGTGACCTTCCTATCGGGCACTCTAGCCCAAATCTCCTAGCTTCCTATTTGAAAGAGTTGTTTAAGACCTGGGGTCAGACACTCCCTTCCTAAAACCCTCTACATATGATCTGATCTGATCTTAGAGGAGCTAACCTTTGAATCTCAGAGAGCAGCTTAGTGACATGTACGTATGCCATGTACTAATTCAAATATCGCACTTGCTAAATATTTTCATACTCAATGATCTTCTTTTCATAAAACTTTCTTAGTAGATAATAATGATTTGAAAATGGAATTTTTTCTTATTCATTCCTCTGATTTTGTATCAAGAGTGACATTTCTAACGACTGGCAGCAGTTGGAATTGTATGAGACACGTCTCCACTTCTAAATTTCGGGTATCTTCTTTTTAATTTTCATCATTTAGTTTTGCCTTCTGCAAAAAATGAACGGATTTCCTGTTGTTTACATCATTTACCTGTATTATTTCTGTTTCATTTTATTTTGCTTTACAGAGTTCTTCATTCTATCAAAGAGAATGGGGTTGGTTTTTCTGCTTCTCTTCGAAACGAAAGTCGAATGTAAACGATAACGTTGGGCAGTCCCGATTCGCGTATGCACGAGCGAGAGTAGGCATGTTCGTATTCTCGGGCAAAAGATTTTGCAGAGACTTGTGTAGAGGATTTTTTGTAAGGGAGTGTGTCTGAACCCAGATTTTAAACAACACTTAGAAACATGAAACTAGGAGATTTGGGCTAGAGTGCTCGAAAGGAAGGTCACACAGGATCGAGGTAGAAAGGGAAAGGAAGACGCCTTTATGGGCGTCTTCCTTTACCTACTACTCGGGGTTCGACGACTTAACGTACCCACCTAACCGCTTTGAGCCTCCGTACCTGTCTGGGATCGATCCTGAGACTTTTCCGTTGCAGTCATGCACGTCGACCGCTAGGCCATGTGCGACCCTTCTGCTGAGAGAGTTCTAACACACACTATTTGTTCAAAATAATCCGGACACCCATTTTTTACGCTTTCCAACCGTAGGTTGAAGAAGCGTACATGCTCCAGCTTTGTCAGTCTGTCCGTCCGGAACCAAAACTGATACTCCAGCTTTGTCAGTCTGTCCGTCCGTCCCTCTGTCTGCACGATAACTCTCGTAAAAATGGTTCGATTTCTATGAAATTTTAGTATGACCACCTAGGGACGAACCCTATTCAAAATGGAGGAAATTGGGGTCAAATGTCACGACAAGGGAGTGGGACCCATTCCATTGCCCTTATGCGTAAATATGGTTTGATTTTAATGAAATTTTAGTATATGGTAGGGGACCACCTGGGGACGAAGCCTATTGAAAATGGACGAAATGGGGTCAAAGGTCATGACATAGGAGCGGGATGCATTCCATTGCTCTTATGCGTCATAACGTGCTTAAATATGGTTCGATTTCGATGAAAGTTTAGTATGTCGTATAGGACCACCCAGGGACAAACATGGGTGAAGTGGGTTCAAAGGTCAGGACATAGGAGCGAGATGCATTTCATTGTCCTTATGCGTCATAACTTGCGTAGAATTGGTTCGATTTTGATGAACTTTTAGTATGTGGAAGTTTCCTTCCACATACTAAAAATTCATCAAAATCGAACCTTTTAGTATGTCGAAGGAAACCCTATTGAAAATGGGTGAAATGGGGTCAAAGGTCAAGACATGGGAGCGGGATCCATTCCATCGCAGTTATGCGTTATAACTTTCGTAAAAATGCTTCGATTGAGACAAAACTTTATCATGTTGTTCCGGAAGTATACTTTACCGGTTCTGTTGAATATTATCGAAATGGGGTCAAAGGTCAGGTCATAGGAGAGAGATTTATTCTACTGCCATTATCCTCATAACTTGAGTAATGATTTCTGGTATATTGGAAAGCACATCATAATCAATGCATTGCATTATTTTATTAACTTGTTAATAATATAATGCAATGGCCCCAACAGGTATAAAAGCCTGCACGTGGCACAGCAAAGATCATAGACAAGCATGAAAAGTAGAATCAGTCGTAACTTCTGAGTGACTATCGACGTGGCACGGTCGTAGGACGGAATCTTAGCAACAAGCCTGTTTGGAAAATTTCTGCCCTGTTGCAGTTTCTCCGATCAAAGTTAGGTATTGTTATTGTGAAGTGGAAACGACTAGGATCGACAACAATGCAATCGCAATCCAGTAAGCCATGTAAAATGGCAGAGTGGGACCGCCGACTGCTGAGCTGGTGGAGCGACAAAATCGCCTGTTCTCGGTTGCAGAGATCAGCAACGAGTTCCAAACCGCCTCTGAAAGCAACGCAAGCACCATAACGTTTCGTCGAGAGTTTCATGAGTTTCCATGATCAAGCAGCTGCGCAGTAGCCTAACATCAACAAGATCAAGACGAAGTGACCTGAGATGGAAACGGGTCACCGGGTCAACGAGTCGAGAATTTCTTGCGGGTCAAATGGGTCGGGTCAAGGTGTTCCTGACCCGATGACATAAATTAAACAACTGCGCAATAACAAACCCAGAATCGTCTGCCACGGCTAATAACTGTTGCCATAGATACTTCCTTAATTCAGTTAGTCATCTGCGTGGTTATTTTTCCCCTTCGCACTATTGCCAACTCAAAAACAAAAATTACTTTCAGTTTTTATGGAACGGCCTTTATGCATATGCGACAATTAGCTCACAATTTTTCCGTGGAATATTAATATTCTGAGATCATGTAGAATACTTCTTGAGCTAATGGAAAATTTAATGAACGTGGGCTCGTGTACTTGATCAGGCATGTGTGGTATGTTTGTTTTGCTGCGCTAGCTCTCCCCTTCACTGGACACAGTGGCCCTAAATTAGGGAAGGCCGACTACTTATAGCTCTTAAAGTTTCTCACGGTGGTGTTAAACCCCGAAAAAGCAAAGAAAATATGGTTTTTAATTCTTGTTGCCTAGGTGCCTGTCGTAAAGAATGCAATAAATGTGTGTGTGTGTGGGGGGGGGGGGGTCGATAGACACAGAGCCAGCTTAAGGTTGGTGCCACAGCGCCTAGCTAAACTTTACTTTTTTTTCTTTTTTTTTTTTTTTTTTTTGTGAACTGATAGCCTGCGAATATTGTAATTCGAGGCAATGTTGATGATTAGACGCAATGGAAGCTGTTACTAGAACAATCCAAATAATCTCATTAAAATACAGGGTGATTCATAAAGAAGTATACAGTTTCCAGATGCTGTAAAACAGTAACAGTTGAAGACACGGACCACAACTGCGAACCGTTAGGTAGATGTACTCATAAAGTTTGTGTCCCGCTACTGAGGGAAGTGACGTAGACGATAGCGCGCGTGTCACGTGCGAGATTAACTCGATGAACATCTTCCTCAACGATGGATTGGACGAGCCGCGGACTACAATATGCCACTGACCCAATGGCCACCCTGAAGTCCTGACTTAACACCTTGTGACTTTTTCCTGTGGGGGTACGTAAAGGACAAGGTATGTTGATCTAGCGGAGTTGAAACAGCGTACCACAGCCACTATAACTGCACTTTATTCGGATACCTTAACTCGCGTTTGGGCGGAAATGGATTACCGGCTCGATGTGTGATTAAGGGTGCACACACAGAACATCTGTGACTGTCTCTAAAAAAAGTTGAAACATTCTCCTACAATTCTGTTACAGGTAACATAAAATATCTTACATTGTTCTTGTTTTATAGTGCATTGAAACTGTATACTTCTTTATGAATCACCCTGTATTGTTACAATTAAGAGCAAAGAAGAGTTTTGGTGTCAGTATAAACGCGCGAGTCGGGCCTGATGTACAACTAAGCCAACCTAGGCCGAGGCCTGAAGCAGTCAGACTGTGGAGGCCGCGCGGAATTCTAAAAGTACTTCATGAGAGGCAATAAACTTCATTCTTTCCTAATCTGGACATTTCGTTAAGAATTTTCCTAATCATGGTGCCATTTAAAGCATCTGGTGAAAGGTACAGGGTGATGGAAAAGTTCCCGAACCCTAATTTGAACACTTTTTATTCGCATTATACAGATACATAAAGTTTACTTACAGCTGTGATACATCTTCCATCGACTTTTGAGCAACTGATGTTGACCTAAAGAAGGTGCTTAAAATTGCCTCCGTGTTGCTGGAGGCAAATATCCACGCTGCGGTACATGTTTTTCGTAACGCATTTCAGCGTGGATGGCGTGATTTGCGCTATAACCTGAATAATGTTTGTTTTCAAGGCCTGCAGGTCATGCGGGTTGTTTGCATAAACACGGTCCTTTAAATATCTCCACAGGAAAAAAAGAGCTATGTTCCCAACGGAAAACATTGTTCATTAAGCCTTTGTTGAATCGAGTAAATTTACAAAACCAACGGCAATACAGGAGACACTTATGCGTATCAGATGCCTTCAGTTCTTGGACAACTTTCACTTCGTATGCATGAAGCCGCAAACTTTTAGTCGCTTTCTGTACTGAGCCGTAAGAAAGTTTCATTTACTAAGATAAGCGACGAAGCGATTTTGTAGGTGACTGTTTCAAACGTTTTTCAAGATCGTTTATCACTTCCGGCGTTAGCACACTTGGCCGGCCATTTCTATGCATATCATCAACACTTCCAGTTTTCCGAAATCGTGCGAGTAAACTGTGTATCGTTGATTTACTTACCACAGTATGCTGCGAAAACGTTTTCCTGAACTCTTCTATCTATACATTGTTTGTAACATTGTGCTTGCAAATAAGCTTCAAGTAAACAAATTCTCTGCTCCCTCGTCAACCCATGCCTCTGAGAAAATGGCGAAGCTAAAATGGGCAAACTGCCTAGCACACATGGAACCGGTTATTCATTTCTGGCACTCTGCCAATTTCCTTCAGGCATTCGACAAGCGCAGTATTTGATCTGAACGAGTTGCTGACTCGTGTTGCCACATCAATTGGTTGAACTTTTGCTTACAGCATACGCAATAATTTTTTAAATTCAGGGTTGTGGAACTTTACGATCACTGTATTTTACTGTCTGTAACGTTTTAAGTGTTATGAATTGCAGATATCAGTTAATTGTCTGTTTTTACATTGAAGCATGCATTACTTCGATATAAATACTCTTCGTACTAAAATGCTTCGTAAAGTTAAGTAGCTCTCCGGATAGCTTAATTAACACATATAGCACTTAAATAAGCATTTAACGGTTTTAAAAGCCAGGTATAATAACCAGTCTTGTACTTACAGGTATTAACTGCTTATTGGATCCACTTTCAGCACATTCGTCAGCACAATATCAATTACCGAAATACCTTCAATCGATCTTAATCAATGGTTGCTTCAATAACTGAATAATTCAACACTCACAACACCAAATAATATCCAAGTCGCATTTACTCGATAAAACTTTAAGGTTTATCATAGAACATGAAAATAGTTTAATCTCTCTCAAAAATCTCTTTCCAAGGCAAATACAAAGATCTCACTCTCTAGCCGTCTTCTAACGAAAGAGCCTTGATACAATCGTAAACAACATTATTAGTGTCTCAATCACATGCGTCATTCACGTTTGCTTTGACCTAGCTTCAGGCTGCCAAATCAAAATTCAGCGAGAGAGAAAATGTAGCGTTAAATCAGAAACTGCCTAAAAAGAATGAACTAAAATTTACGTGAGATAACAAAAACCAAAAAAGGTAAAATTAAATTAGATATACGTCACATGTTCTTAAAGGGGTGAAGAGCTATCTTAGGAACTCATCCACGGATTTGAGACTCCCCGGTTTGGCTTTTTTTCTTTCAAATGCTGAGCTTGTAAAAGAACTTAATACATCGTGAAAGACTTTGCTGCTATGAAAGCATGTCGAGTGGACTTGTAAGAAGAGGTATCATTAAAGAATGTTTATTAATAATGTTAACAATAGTTAAAAGGTGAATTTTAAAAGTTTAACACGGTCAAACTTTTCTAAATATTTTTTCTCAACTAAGATTATTGCAATTTGTAGCTGATTCATTAGTATATTTTTTAAATATAGGCAAACAAAATCTTTATCTTTTCCACTCCGTACTTTTAATATAAAACACATCCTTGTGAAATTTTCAAGACGCGTAAGTCAAAATAAATTGCAAATAACTTAAATGATCAGTCATGCACTTAAATTTGTTAATAATTTTGGGTTCGGAAGGCGGGGAACCCCAAAACTTTTAAATGCCGCAGTGTACACCAAACTATTAATTTGCACTATACATACACAGTGCAGTCAAAAAGTTATGACCACCTTTTAGTATGAGGTATGACCTCCTCCTGCCACCAGTACCGCAGATATACGGCGTGTCATTGATTCCATGAGGCCTCTGAACGCTTCTGTAGGGATGCTATTCCATGAAGACACCAGAGCTTCTCTCAGATCATCAAGAGTCATCGGTGGTGGATCCATGCGTCAAACCTGTTGGTCAAGATAGTCCAATAGATGTTCAATGGGATTGATTTCCGACGAGTACGGTGGCCAAGATAGTAAGCTAATGTCACTGGAATGCTCCTCGAACTATTCTCGCACACGAATAGCGACATGACAACGGGTACGGTGGCCAGGATAGTAAGCTAAAGTCACTGGAATGCTCCTCAAGTCCTTCTTGCGCACACATAGCAACATGGCAAGGGTCACTATCTTGCTAGAAGCAACCCGTGTCATCGGGGTAGACAAAATCATGAATGGAAGCACCTGTTCTGCCACAATGGATAGGTAGCCTGACGCGTTCATTCTGCGATCGCAAGGGATGATTACTCCTAATGATTCCTAGAAAAACGTGCCTCACACGAGCACACTGCCACTTCCTGCCCGTTTCTTCTCAAGCATCGTGTCTGGATGATTTCTGTCAGCAGTGCTTCGCCTTACGCTCCATCGACCATTCACACGACAGAGTAGAAACTGTTATTTGTCTAAAAAGGCGACTTTCTTCTACCGTTCGATTGTCAAATGCCCCCCCCCCCCCCAGATGCAAATTCACGCCGTAATTGTCGATGTCTCGACGTCAGCATGGGTACCTTGAGTGGACGGCGGCTCCAGAGACCCATAATGAATGTTGGTCCAGTGCCTCCTCTGAGATGCAAGTTCACGCCGCAATCGTCGATGTCTGGCCGTCAGCACGGGTACCTTGAGTGAATGGCGGCTCCGGAGACCCATAATGAATATAGGTCCAATGCCTCCTCGCCGTAATCTAGGGTACCTGGCCGTCAGCATGGACACCTTGAATGGACTGCGGGTCCGGAGACCCACAATATGTGTAGAGTTCAATGCCTCCTCTCAGATGCAAATTCACGCCGCAATCGTCGATGTCTGACCGTCAGCATGGGTACCTTGTGTGGACGGCGGCTCCGGAGACCCATAATGAGTATAGGTCTAATGCTTCCTCTCAGATACAAATTCACGCCATAATTGTCGATGTTTGGCCGTCAGCATGGGTACCTTGAGTGGACGGCGGCTCCGGAGACCCATGATGAGTATAGGTCCAATGCCTCCTCTCAGATGGAAATGCACGCCTTAATTGTTGATGTCTGGACGTCAGCGTGGGTACCTTGAGTGGACGGCGGCTCCGGAGACCCATGATGAGTATAGGTCCAATGCCTCCTCTCAGATGGAAATGCACGCCTTAATTGTTGATGTCTGGACGTCAGGGTGGGTACCTTGAGTGGACGGCGGCTCCGGAGACCCATAGTGAGTATAGGTCTAATGCCTCTTCCTCTCAGATGCAAATTCATGCCGTAATCGTCAATATCTGGCAGTCCGCATGGGTATTTTGAGTGGATGGCGGCTCCGGACACCCATAGAGAGCAGAGTTCGTTGTATTGTGGTCTGCGATACACTCCTCGATGTGCTTGCATTAAAGTCTCTGGCCAATTGTTTCCACTATCACCCGTCTGTTGGATTGTACTAGTCGCGATAGTCATCGCTGTCAACGGTCGTAAATGCTCCTCGGGCGTCCACTATTATCCTAATTGCTGCAGGTCATGTCGTTTTACTTCTATTCCTGGAACACTTTAATAACTGCACCACTTCAACAGCACACAATATCGGCCGTTTCTGTAATACTACCACCTTTCAGTCTGTAGGCAATAATCATTCCTTTTTCAAACTCTGTTAGGGCACGTCCTTTTCCCATTTTCACGCGAAACTGCATACGAGTTCGTGTCCTTTTAAATGCCTTACATGATTTGCATACGTTGCTACGCACGCCATCTGGCTGCTGGTTACAGTTCCTTCTCACATCACGGGTGGTCATAAATTTTTGACTAGACTGTGTATTTCAGTTGTCGCTGAAAAACCCCACAGCATAAAATGAAAAAAAGATCGGGAACGGGGCTTCAGCAAATATTTTATCACGGGGGGCGCCACGATCACATAAACAGGCCCTGGATAGAGAAAATAGGCATACTGAGTTTGAAAAGTTACATCTCTTGTTCTGTTCACTTTGCTAATAATAATAATCTGCAAACACTTACACTCATCATCAAAAATATAGTTAAACCCAGAAGGACGTGTCGAATTGCAATGCTATTCGGGAGGAAGATAAAGGTTACGAGGAACAATAAATGATTAAACATTGAGCAATATTTATATGGGCAATATTTGTTGAGCTACACGCCAATAAGTAGTGTCTCTCAGTATGGCGTCGGGCCGCCATGATTTCTCACACAGTATGCCAGACGTCTTGACATAGAGTTGTACAGGTTGCTAATGGTGTCTTGCGATTAGCCATCCCATGCAGCTTGAATCTCCTCACGCAGTTCCTGCAGATTGTGCGGTAAAGGTGGAGTGTGGATAGTGGTTCCGATATCATCCCACACATTTTTAATCGGCGATAGGCCATGGCAGAGTGTCAGGGCGTTGAAGGAAAGCTCCCGAGACAGCAGAAGTGTGCGGGCGAGCGTTGTCCTGTTGGAAAATCGCACCAGAGTGAGCGTTCAAAAAACGTAGGACCACTGTTTGCAGAACCTCATTAACGTAACGTTGGGCTTTCAAAGTGTCTGCAATAAACGTCAAATATGATCTGGCATCGTAGGCAATTGCAAGAGGTTTTCTGGACGTATGACGCTTGACAACAAACCGTTCATCATGGCGCTAACCACGGTGCCTCAACACACGAATTCGTTGGTAGTCTGTTCCAAGACAGAAGCGGGACTCGTCACTGAAGATCCCCCGCTGCCGGTCTGCGTGGCTCTATGACAGTCTGGCACGACACCATTGCAGTTTTGGTGACGACGCACTGTTGCTAAGGGCAGTCGTCGTAACGGTTTGCGTGCGTGTAGTCCTACGTCGTGCAGCCGTCTGTCAATTGTGCTGGCACTAATCGGACGATGCACGGAGGGCATCACTGCTCGCTGAATATCCGCAATCGTGGCTGTTGGGTCACTCCGCGCATGCCGGACAACCCGTCGGTCCTCTCTCTCTCTCTCTCTCTCTCTCTCTCTCTCTCTCTCTCTCTCTCTCTCTCTCTCTCTCTCTCTCTCTCTCTCTCTCCTCTCCGTGGTTCGTGAAGGTCTCCCTAACCCTACTGTCGCTGCTGCGTGCCTTGTTTTATCCACTGTCGCCAACAGCGTGCTATGGTGATATCCGCACGACCGGTACGGCGCCCAATACGGCGATAAGATAATCCCGCTCCCCATATCCACACGTTTCGGCCCCTTTCGATCTCCTCCAACTGCTCGAATTGTTTCTAAACTTTTCTCCGAGGTATACTTCACTTGCAAAGAATGCAACCAACACAACAGCACGAGTCAGAATGGCCAGCGCCCGCAAGGGGACGATCTTATATAGCCGGTCAGGCACAGTGCAACGACCCCTCCTTGCTTGCGTCACATGCGCGGTTGAGTGTGATACTTTAATCATTTGCATGTCTCACGATGTCAAACCTACCCACCAAGTTGCATTCTTATCGGTTGCTTCCTTCTTGGTGCAACTATATTTTTGACGATGAGTGTAGAAGTCTTGTAAGGAAACTAATAGGTGAGAAAACCGCGATGGGGCCGAAGTGGATTCGCCAGCTGTGTTTAAACGTAGAACTACGTGTGCCCTGTCTTATGTCTATGATAAGATCTTGAAAAACATATACGGTAGGTGTGGTGTTTATTTGGCACCAGTCAATGTCCGAGTCCATATGAACGTCCATTGGTTCCGCGGCGTCGACCGGTGCGCTAGAGGTGCTCGCGACCGGATCACTTTCACGCGCTCGTTTGGCTTCGCGATAGCGTTTGCAGCGCTCTGCATTAGTAGTTCGGGGTTTCTTGGGGACACCATATTTCCTGTTCTGACAGTCTTTTCCGTTTCCGCAGCTTCTTTCTGCTCTCAACTTTGCATTTTCGTGGCATTTTCATCTTTTTTCCCGCTAATTCTACAAATCTGCGAAAAAACATTCTGATTAAAATTGTTGCTGTTAGTGGTAGTGGTTCCACTATCCACCTTTATGGTTTATGGAACATCAATGATATAAGTGACGTGCAAGATCACTAGATGTTGCTGGATCATTTAAAAGTATTTAAGCAGGAACAATAACAATAAAGTGCAGTTACATTACCATATGCTCTTATTGTTAACAGTTGCAATTGTAATCTTTTTCAATTCACACGATTAGTCTACTATGTTAGCACTAATTACGTACCAAAATCAGTGTTCAATACCCTTAGTTCAGAAGTTTTAAAAACGAAAACAAAAGTATAATCGCGGCGCAGAGCACAAAAATGACCATCCACTTCGGCGCGCTGTCACGAACTGCCATTGATCCGCCAGCCCCATCACTTCTAATTGTCACTAAAAGTCATCTATGCGCTATCGAACGATACTAGCGACGTTGCCACGCCCCCGACAACCCCGGAGTTATTGCGAGATGAAATCGGTCACACAATTATGTCGCGTCCACCGCTAATCTGTGTCGTACTATAAAACATAATTCTACGTTAAAAAAGAAAAAAAAAAAGAAGGAATTTCTTATAATACCTCTGCAATTTGAGATCATCTGAAAGAGTCAAAAATAAGGAACTGACTGGCAATCGACACACACACACACACACACACACACACACACAAAAGGTGAAGATTCTATTATTTCTCGAAAATTGGCGAAGACTTGGACAATATAGAAATAGCGGCAATTGACAATTGAGAGAAATATATCGAAGGCTCGTACGGTGGGAATTCGGCAACCTGCAATGGAATTGAAGATTCAACCTATTTCATAAAAGCGAAATATCCCAGAAGAAGCAAATCGAATCAAGACATCAATTACCAGGGATCACTGTATCGATTATCAATTTCGTCACTGGCGAAAATTAAAACAAAAAGTTGGTGAAAAACATGGTGATATAAACACAGCAGATTATATACTCATAATCGACCATATAATTTTCGGAAAAATTCTCTGAATAAAAATATATCACTAATTTTTAAAATCGAAGGGTATTTTCCTACACAGGCGCGCAGCTCACTGAACATCTCGGTAAAAGTGGTTGTCTCGGCACTTAGAAATGGAGTAAGGAGTTTACGTGTTTTTTTCATGATTAAGTGAACGATATCTTAAAAAATTCAAAACCCCTTTCAATTCTTTACTGCAAGATTATGCATTCAATCTTGGCATTGTATACATTTTGAAATAACATTTACTTTGTATAGGACGTCGTGCTACACCACAAGGCTAAAAATAAACATAAAACGAATGTTTTCTGCTAATGCTTGTGTTTCGCATTTGATTAGATTGCCACGACTGTCATCTAAATAGGTGTTAGTTGACAAGAGCGTCATAAATGTCATCAAGTTGGAATCTCAGAGGCATTACGGCAGAAATTGTAATCCTTGTGTTTCGCATTCGGTTAGATGGCCGTGATTATCTGTGACGTACTACAGAGGTGAAATATGTGTCAAGACGACAAAACTGCAGCAAGACATTGTGTTCGCGTAGCTCAGTTGAGAGAGCGACTTGCTCTGGAGTGAGGGGATACGGATTCGATGTCCGTCGCGGATAAAATTGTGTTTTCACATATCTAAATGGGTGTTGGTTGACAAGAGTGACATAAATGTCTTCAAGTTGGAATCTCAGAGGCATTACGGCAGAAATTCCAATGCTTGTGTTCCGCAGTCAGTTAGATGGCCGCGATTATCATCTAAATGAGTGTTGGTTGACAAGAGTGTCACAAATGTCATCAAGTTGGAATCTCAGAGGAATTACAGCAGAAATTCTAATTCTTGTGTTTCGCATTCGGTCAGATATCCACGATTATCATCTAAATGAGTGTTGGTTAACAAGAGTGTCACAAATGTCTTCAAGTTGGAATCTCGGAGTCAATACGACAGAAATTCTGCTTACCCATCTAGTTCCACAAACATATTTTGAAGTTTGTTATTTGCCATGCTATTTTACGACATCCTTCACCTAACTGAGGATGAAAAGTGCGTGTTGCAAGGGTGCGAAAATCAGTCGTCAGCTTGCTTGCACCGGTTTTCAGCATGATGCGGACAGCTTGTTTTAAAAACTTACGATATGAACGGATGGCCAGAAAATGTCGCTCAGGTTATCGATTAATTACTTATTAGTTTTTAGCGTATTTGGAATTGATATCGGGAGCAAAGAATTTGCCAAATCTAAACTAAAGAAAAAATCGGAGCATTTTTGTTATTTTCTTCCAAAATTATTCATAATTCTATATATACCAGTATATAAAACAGCTTTTTAACAGTAACATAAAGTAATCTGTGTAAGGCTTTTTTTTTACGATAGAAAGCTAACCAGCAGATGATGTTGATGAATGACCGCGCTGAACGATTCAACTCTCTCGTCCTCTTTCTCTGTCTTCGTCTCTCTCTCTCTCTCTCTCTCTCTCTCTCTCTCTCTCTCTCTCTCTCCCTCCATCTTTCTCTCTTCCTCTTTCTCTGTCTTCGTCTCTCTCTCTCTCTATCTAACTATATCTCTATCTCTTCCTCTTTCTCTTTCTCTCTCTCTCTTCCCTAAATTAGGGACGGGCGACCGCTTATAGCCCATCGATTTGCTTGTGGTGGTTGTTCATCATCATAATACAAAGCATTATAATTTGATTCTAATTCAAACCACTATCAGAATTCCACTAACCTATTTTAGCTGTTTATTATTGGTTAAACGTATATGGCCACGTAGACGGTACATACAGTGTTAAACATAACGGTGAACTTCACTTCTCTTGGTATCAGACATCATTATACATAAGGTGACTTCTCCAACAGTATCCATACATCTTTATTTATTGCACCATGTTCCCTTATACGTGGGTATTTTCGTAAAACAAAGGACCGTCCCGGTGGTGCAGTGGCATCAGCGTTGGTTTATGATCATTCATTCGAGAAGGGTCCGGTTTCGAATCTCGGTGAGGCTTGGATGTTGTGTTTGTCTACATTTGGTATCACCTCGCTACCTTCAACACCATAGTTATAGTGGCTTTCAAATGAAATTTTGCCTTCCCAGTGGGGGAATGGTGCGAAACGTTGGCTTCTAGTCATTAGTAGGAAACAATCCACAAATTGTATAACATAATGTAATAAAATTTGCTTGTTTTTAGATGTCTGTATGAAGACAATAAAAAAAATGCTGCGGGTGAAAAATTTCGGAGGAGTCTGGACTCTCTGTCCCTGCAGCTGTGTTCAGTTCTTCTGGCCATGTGTCCATCCTATTGTCACTTGAGGACCTTTATTATGATCATAGAGAACATCCACTCTGTTCCATTAGTTCCTTTCGCTATCTTTCTTGATTGCACGAAGTATGCATCATCTCTCCATGCTGCTTCTAGTTCTCTGAAGCCTTCGTAGGCAGCCTCGGTAGTGCAATGGTCTAAGCGTTGGCTTCTGGCCATTCGTCCGAGATGGTTTCGGGTTCGAATCCCGGCGAGCCATGGATGTTATGTTTTCCCTACGGCTCTGGCTCTCTCCCTTCGCCGGAACCAGTGGCCCTAAATTAAAGAGAGAGAGACTGCTGGTAGCATATCGAGTTGCTCAAAGCGCTGGTAACCTCAAAAAAGGCAGAGATGCTACAGCTACACTACGGTAGCTCTCCAAAAAGAATCTTACTGGTCGTCCTGATGGCGCAGTGGTCTAACGCTGGCTTCTGAACATTCGTCTGAGATGGGTTAGGATTCGAATCCCGTGAGGTATGACTGCTGTGTTTGTCCAATGGCTGTGGCTCTCTCCCTTCGCCGGAACCAGTGGCCCTAAATTAGGGAGAGCTACTGCTAGTAGCAAATCGAGTCGCTCACGGTGGTAATAACACCCCCCCTCAAAAAAAAGGGCAGAAGTGCTACACTACGGCAACACTCCAAGAAGAGGCGAGGTGACCGCTCCGATGAAGTAGTGGTCTAACGCTGGCTTCTGACCATTTGTCCGAGATGGTTCCGGGTTTGAATCCCGGTGAGACATGGACGTTGTGTTTGTCTTACAGCACTGACTCAGTCCCTTCCCTGGAACCAGCGGCCCTAAATTAGGGTATGCGGCGACTGCTAGTAGCACATCAAATTGCTCGCTGTGTTACTAACACCCCCTCCATCCCCAAAGAAGGCAGAGTTACTACACTACGGTGACACTCCAGGAAAAGGCGAGCTCGCCGCTCCGATGACGCAGTAGCCTAAAGCTGGCTTCTGAACATTCGTCCGCGATGGTTTCGTGTTTGAATCCCGGTCAGACATGGACGTTGTGTTTGTCTTCTTACAGCACTGACTCGCTCCCTTCCCTGGAACCACTGGCCCTAAATTAGGGTATGCGACTGCCAGTTGCACATAAAATTGCTCGCTGTGGTAGTAACACCCCTTCCCTCCCCCCAGAAGAAACAGTTACTACACTACGGTGACACTGCAGGAAAAAGGGAACTGGCCGCTCTCATGACGTAGTAGTCTAAATCTGGCTTCTGAATATTCGTCCGAGATCGGTTCGGGTAGGAGTGGATGTTGTGTTTGTCTTAAGCTCTAGGTTTCTCCCTTTCCCGGAACCAGTGGCCCTAAATTAGGGAGAGCGATTGCTAGTATTACATCGAGTTGCTCACAGTGTTAGTAACATTCCCTTCCTCCCAAAAAAGACAGTTGCTACACTACGGCGGCACTCCAGAAAGAGGCAAGCTTCTGAAAATTCGTCCGAGATGGCTTCGAGTTGAATCCCGATGAAGCGTAAATGTTGTGTTTGTCTTACGGTACTGGTTCTCTCCCTAAGAGAGAGATCATATGTAGAGGAACGGAGTGTCTGACCCCAGGTCTTAAACAGCCTTTAGACTTGGAGTCAGACACTCCCTTCCTAAAAAAACATTAGCCCAAATCTCCTAGGAAGGTAGGAGATTTGGGCTAGAGTGCCCGATGGTTGTCTCCCTTCTCTGGAACCAGTTGCCCTAAATTAGCAACGGGAGACTACTAATAACTCACTGTGATCGTTAAAGCCACCCTTCCACACCCCCCTCCCAAAAAAAAAAAAAAACATTTGTAGGGTTTTTCTTTTGCTAATGTACAAGTGGTCTGATCCATAAGTAAGAGCCGGTAGGATGCATTGATTCAAATCAGGAGTCTGTGGATTCCCAACTTTTTTGTGAGACGTACAGACAAATTTATAAACAATATGATAGCAAACAGAAAATAGAGGAGGTTTAGTAGGGTTCTTTCAGAGGGGAAGGGGCAGTTATCACTCATCATGAGCAACTCTGGACAACTAGATTTCTGCATTATTTACTAAAATGTTTGAACTGACTTATGCAGCAATTCGTATTTATCTTTTCACAACTAAATTTTGGCCGATCATGCTTGGATATGACTATTAACAAACACAAAGTTGTTTCTTTTCCTGAAGACTTACAATCTGATTATTTTACTTAGAGAGTCTCGCATCAATGCATAATATCTGAGATGTATTATTCAATAATTATTTGAATCTGATTATAAACAAAAAAAGCTGTAATTCCGTTGTTTATAAAAAGAGCTTGAGTATGGTAATTTAAAAAGCAACTTAAATCTGATAGCTGTGAAGCATCTTCAATTTGGTAATTTGAAAAGAAAAATAATTTGATCATTTGAAAACAAAATTCGATTTTGTCTCTGGAACAAATCATGTCTCATTATTCCCGATAGAAATTCTGTTTCATTACCTTGAAAAGTATTTGGATTTATTATACCGATGTTTTGAGATTATTATTGTTGATCTTTCGGTTAGTACCAAAATGGCAATGTGTTTTTTTTTGCAGTGATCCAAAGAAAGGAAGAAGAAATAGTGAAACGTCAACATAAGAGATGCAGCGATCAACAGATTCATTCTGCCAGATAACGTTTTCTAATCGTATCCTCCACTTTTTTCGCAGAAAACAAGAGTGAAATTTAAAACGCTAAGTATAATTTGCGTTTATACCGTACTAGGCCGATGGTACCCGACGATCAAATTTTTCATTTCTTTTTCTTAAAAAATAAGAAAAATCGCATTAACTTTGATTTAAAACCGTTCGATTTTCAAAAGAATACAATTTTTTAAAATAATTTTATTATTATTCGTGATTTAACGAACACCGTGAGCAACTGTTAAAAGTTATGAGCAGTCGCCAGTCCCAGACTCAGGGCACTGGCTCCAAGGAAGGGTGAGAATCAGCTCCATATGACCGACGTACGACCCATGTCTCATCAGGAGTCGAACACGATCTCTGCCACGGGCAACGACATACTGCACGCTATAGGGCAGCAGTTATTTGTGAGGTCAGCAGCGATGCTCTCCGTAACTAGAGAACACAACGACTTTTCAAAAGCTTATTTCTTGTCTGGCCTAGTTAGATGTGGCTCACGGATTAACTGCAAAACGAATGTGAACATAGAATTTTTAAGTTAACACATTAAGATAATAATTTCTATAAAACTGAGTATTTTCGCAAGGTTTAATGTTGCTTTCGTGTACGAAATTCAAAAACCGCCCCGGTGGCGCCGCGTTCTAATCACTGGCTTCTGATCATTCCTCCGAGATGGGTCCGGGTTCGAATCCCAGTGAGTCATTGGTGTTTTATTTATCTTATGGCACTGGCTCTCTCTCCTTTCCGTGTAACCAGTGGCCCTGATATGGGGATGGGCCTTTGTTTTTAGCTCACTGAGTTGCTCAGGATGGTTGGTAAACCTCCAGACAAAAACTAATTCAAAGAATCTCGACTTGTAGCCATAGTAAAACACGAAAACTAACGCCGGGTAATTTTATAACATTGAAACATATACTTTTCATCTGTAGAAAATTTCCTTACAGTTGAAAGTTCACTTTTTTTTTTTTTTTTTTTTTTTTTGGTTTCAGAGTTCAGCGGCCACCAGCTCTAAGGGATATGGGCAGTCGGCTTCCTCAAATTCGGACCACTGGTTCCAGGAAAGGGAAAACACTAGCGCCTTAAGCCAAGTGTACCATTCATGTCTCGAACCCACAACCTACGCCTCTAACTACTCTGCCACCGGGAAGATTATTTTTCTTTTTTTAGGGCGGTGGGGGGGGGGGGGGGGATTAGCATCTCTAAGAGCCATGAGCAGTCTTCCGTTCCTAATTTATAAGGCCATTTCTTACATGGAATTGAGAGAGCCAGTACCCGTCAGACAAGAACACCACCCATCACCCATGACACATCTGGAACTTGAATCCGGTCCCAGCTCGGATGACTGACCATAAACCCAAATATAACGAAGTAAATTTCTCCGCCATTTTTGTCCACGCCGGGCATCGAACCCGGTTCCCCTCATTCCGGAATAAGTCGCTCTACCAATTGAGCTACACGGACGTATGCTCTCGCTGCTATCTGCCTTTATCTCATGTGCGTCCTGAGATGCAGGCACGTCACATCCCCACTCCAAAAGAAAGCCGGGGGCATGGTTCACGGGTCAGACGGGACCATGTATCGCTGTAGGCAGTCATCCGCTGAAGAACGTTCATTGGAGAAATCCCAGTCAATTTGGTGTCTGGAACGTAACATCACACACATTTATTTTTCGAAGCGCTGAAAAAGGGATTCACTTATACACAGTACGTCAAAGAATTTTTAAGACTGGGTCTGTAAAATGAAATAGAAACAAGAAATTATAATTTGTTTTGGTTTGTTATTTAAAATAAGTCCCTCCGGCTTCAGTACACTTGTTACAGCGATTTAATAATGATTCGAATTCCTGTTCCAGTTCACTTTGCGGAATTGCCTCCAAAACACGCGTCGAAGCTGTTTGTATGGTCGAAATATCATCAAAATAACACCCTTTTAACGTCATTTTAGGTTTTGGGAACAAAGAAAAGTCGCAGGGTGCTAAATCAGATGAATACGGTGGATGATTCAACACACAGACGTTATTTTTCGCCACAAATCTACGAACAAGAAGTGAGGTGTGACTGGGTGCATTATCGTGCAACAAACACCAACTGTTTTCATCTCGATATTCTGGACGAATGCGACGAATTCTACCCATCAAACGCCTCAAAACATTTAAATAAAACTCACCAGTAATTGTTTGTCCACTTGGAACAAATTCTTAATGGATAATAAACCTTACTATCGCAGAATGTAATGAGCACTGTTTTGATTTTCGATGGAACTTTTCTTGTTTTTTGGCTTGTGGTGAGTTTTTTGACTTCCATTCCGCACTTTGTCGCTTTCTTTTAGGATCATATTGAAAACACCATGTTTCAACACCTGTAACAATCGATTTTAAGAAGTTTGGATCATTTTCAGCGGCTGAAATGATGTCTCTGCAATGTGCACTTCTCCTTGATTTTTGTTCATTATTTAACGTGTGTGGAACAAATTTAGCACAGACTTTTGTTTTGCCCAAATCTTTATGCAGGATGGTTCGAATCGTTTTTTTGTTGATGTTTAAAGACTCTTCCATCATTCTTAGTGACACACATCGATTGTTTGCCACGAAATCACGCACTTTTTCAATAATCTCAGGTGTCCTAGATGAACTTGGTCTTCCGGTATGCTTATCATCTTCTAGCGTCTCTCTTCCGTCCAAAAAACGGTTGTGCCACAGGAAAAAATTTGATCTACTTAAACAAAACTCACCGTAAACTTGTTTAATCATTTGGTACGTTTCCGAGGCACTTTTACCAAGTTTTGCGTTAAATTTAATAACAGCCGTTTGTTCCATCTTAATAATTCAACATGTTGCCGTTGTATGAGGGAGGGTTCAAGACCACCATGAAAAACTATAAACTGGTACCCGTTGCTTATCTAGGGCACTTTAGGAAAGCTTCCCATTCAAGCCTCATCCGGGACTCGAACCTGGACCCTAATAGGATGACTAGCCACAAATCTACACTTCTGACCACTCGATAATCGGGGTGGCACGGCCTTTGTCTGTTTTCTTTTTTGTTGGGGGTTTAACATTCACCGTGCGCAACTCGATATGCTATAAGCAATCGTCCATCCCTAATTTACGGTCACTGATTCCAGGGAAGAGAGGGAGGCAGTGCCGTAAGACAAACCCAAAAACCATGCCTCACAGGGATTCGAACCCAGACCCATCTCGGACAAATGGTCTGAAGCCAGCACTTAAACCACTGCGCCACCGGGCCTGCTTTGTCTGTTCCGCTCATGTCCTGTTGCCACCGTTTGACAAGAAATTTCAAAATTTTAACAGCGACCTATCTTTGTGGAAGGGAAACGTCGAGATTTTCTAATTATTAATATACTAGTATTAGAGCAGATGTGTTTAAGAAACACAGAGCCAGTCTGGACCCCTCTGCAATCCCAACCTCACTTTTCGGTAAATCTGTGGAAAGGGAACTAATTATTGGGTTGATGTATAAATCCATGCCTTTTTTCTCCACCGCACTACAGGAATGTATTACATCAGAAGGAAAAACGGAATCAATCAACTATGTATTTCCTCCCATTGTTTATGATGGTGTCCCAACGTCGCGATAGGTCTGCAATGCCACTCTTGGAAAAAACGTGCTGGTTTTACTGCGAAGACATAATCCAGGAAATTCTGGAGATCAACATTATTGTTGAACCTTCTGCCACGGAGTGCATTCGGCAGAGATCGGAATAGGTGATAGTATGAAGCGGCGACATCTGGGAAATAGGTCGGATGTGGAAGGATCTCCCATTTCTTGTCCTGAATGGCTATTTTGGTCATGTTTGCGTGCGTCATCATGTTGGAGAAGGACACCATGGCGCCAATGTGGCCGTTTCTGCTGAATTTCTCCGTCCACACGGCGGAGTTGCTCACAATAGAGTGCAGCATTGATTGTCCGATTCCTCGGCAGCATTTCCCAGTGAATAATGCCTTCCATGTCCCGCCAAACGCACAACATGATCTTCGCAGGATGAAGGTCATGTTTTGGACTTGGTATGGGCGGATTGTTTGGGCTTAATCATTCCATCCGATGCCTGCAATTTACGTGCAAGCACCACTTTTCATCTCCAGTAATAATGCGTGACAGAAAGAGGTTGTGTTGCTAAGAACATTGGCGATAACGGGCGAGCAAGGAACCACATGTGGCAACAGGTTTATTCTTGTTGTCTTCGGTGAGAGTGTGAGGTGCCCAAGACCCCAATATCTGCACCTTTGCCATACGTTCCAGGTGTCGCCTGATCACAGTCCATCTCAGTGGCCACTTTGCATGTGGTTTGACGCGGATCTAAGTAGATGAGATGGTTCAAATGATTCTCATCAAAGTGAGATGGAAAACCTGAACGTGGAGCGCCGTTTCAAAATTGCTACTTTGGAGCCTCTCAAACCATTTGTGGGCTGTCCTCTGAGTAATAGCGTCCTTCCCATACACAGCAGAAATTTGTCGAGTAGCCTCAGCGGCTGTGGATCACTTGTTAAACACGTAGAGGAGCAGATGTCGGAAATGTTTATTCCTCTCTACTTGACACTCCATACTTCCGGAACTGAAAACCAAACAAACCATTAGCCACAATCACACAGCGCAATATGATTTAGATACACGACATTACTGGCTACATTTTGATATACAACTGGCCATCTGCCCCGTCACTACTGACTTGGGAAGCACTCGTGAAATAAAACAGCATGAACTTATGCATCATCCCAATACTAAGTCAGGTTACCAGCGGCTGATGCAAGCAGTTAGTAAGCTGAAGCAAGAAACAAAGTATTCTGTATGTGGCTTGCCCTACTTTTGAAATTCCGATGCAAACCCAATAGCGCCAATCATCAAAACCCTACGCATGTAACCACTGCTACTGATAAATGAAAACGAAGAGAAATGAAACTATCAATAACGGCAACGTTAAATATTTAAGTTAAAGAAAACGATAGGGGCTAAATAGTAATACGAACGTGCACCACTAAACTTTTAACTTACAATTAGAACACTATAAATAAGAATAACGTATAGCAAGTTGGATTCAAATATAAAATACAGAGAAAAATAGTGAAAACGGGTATCCTTTAAATAATTAAGAAAGATCCAGAAAAAAATTTGCAAAACCATACACCGTTGAAAATTTATTTTACCGAATTTTGAAAACAAAATGACGCAAACACGCACATCCTAAATATTGCTGACATGTTTCTTGTCTCTGAATTCCTTGGCTTCGAAATGCAAAAATTTTAGACTTTCCGAAATATAAGTCTAACATTTTGATTAAAATGACCTGAAGTGTGTATCCCTTAATATGTTCACGATATTTTAAGAATTAAAATCTCCTTGTTTTACGAGAAATAATGCGTAGCATTTTGAACATGTTGAGGGCTAAAACTTTGAATAAAAATGACACCAATATTTCCGTTTCTAAGATTACCTAAAAACTTGCACCGGATTTTAATTAGATAAATTTCGAGAAAACATATCTTCATATCCATTACTTAGTTTCATGCCCTATGAGGAAACAGTGGTAGTGAGCTATTATGAAAGATAACATTTTGTTTTTTCTGAAAGTAATACAAAACGTTCTGTTACGTTTCCTCTAATTAAAATATCCTGGGAATCTGTGCGTGTTGTGCAGTTTAAAGAGAGTCTCTAAAAATATGTTCGCCCCGGAGTCTTCTATTCTTATCCGCCACTGGCCTCTATAGGTCGCTTCACAACTACCTCGGGTGTTTTATCTATTCACTTGAGCAACCCTTTAAGCACTTGGTGATACTTAAGTACTAAAAAAATAAGTTTAGCGATCTTAGTACACTCTGCGCAACTTCGCGAAAAGATGGTATAAAAATTTTTTTAGCTTCGAAATCGTCGCTCAAGGCAATCTACCGCGGCTTTTGGATAATCATAATGGTTTTTTATTGTGCATCAAAACGATCGTGTTAGAACTGTTTGTTTATTACAGACGCATTTGGATTACATCCGATGGAGTGGTGGTATTGGATCTTCGTTTTCGTGGTGTGTGCAATTATTTGTCATTTCTTTGTCGCCCTGTGCATCGACTGTGGGTCATCTTCGAAGCCTCATAATGACGGCTCAGTCTCTAGCCAAAGCTCAGAATACGGAGTTTCATATAATCACTCTGCACGTTCTTACGATATTGAGGGAAGTCGTTCTAGTAGTAACAGCTCGCATCAGGCCGAGAATTGCACTACCGATTCTTGTTCTAGGGAATTCGAGAGTTATGGAGGTGACAATGGCAGTGGAGAGGACTGTAGGAGGTACAACGATGAATGAAAAAATATATCTGAAAAGAATTCAGCTTCGCCATTGTGTTTAAACTAAGTAAGTACTCGAACGAGGTAGAAGTCCATTATTTACAACTCGTTTCAATAAGTCATGGTATATTTTTACAAGCATTTCTATAAATATTAATATTTTTCACCGAGACTGATTGTTTTTACGTCTTACTGTGAATAAAGCTACAATACTGGACTTTTGTTCTGGTCATATTGTAAAGTTCGGGTCGATATGTTGTTAGACAGATGAAAAACATTTTATAGAATTATTAACAAATTTTTAAAATTTGCAAATCAATTCGATTTAATTATTCATTATGATTTTCGATTTTTTATATTTTAAAGGGTTTGAATGTGAAGCAAATTTTGAATTGAATTTCTTTGAAGAGATTTTAGATTTTATTATTTATACAAGGTTTAGAGTACCTGGTTTTTTATTTTCTAAAATGTTTGGGATTCCATCATTGTAAGATATTTCAGATTGTTTTTAATTATGGTTAAATTTTGATTTATGACAGAACTGTTTAAATGTGATTACTCCAAATAAAAAAGAGATTTCATTTTCTTACCTTAGATGCTTGTATTTGATAGTATGCAAAACTGCTTATTATTTCCCAAAACACTTTAGAATTCGATTATTTGCAAAAGACTTTTAATTTGATGATTCTAAGCAAGTTTGATTTTCATTATTTATCCAACAGTTATCATTTTCTGTTTGGAAGATTAACTAGATTTGGTACATCTGCAAAGCACTTTTGAATGTTTCGAAAGGTATCAAAAAAGGGTAGTAGAAATGTATTGCGATGTTAAAAAGAAAGAAAAAGGAAGAAAAGAAGAAAATGGAAAAAATAACAACAAAGGTACAGCACGTTATTAAGCGCAGGAAACATTTTAGAACTCTATTATTTGCTAAATAATTTTAATTTTATTATTCCAAACCAGTTTAGATTTTAATTATTCACTCAACAGCTCTGCCTCAACGCTTAGAAGATTAAGTAAATTTGGTACATCCGAAAATCACACCTGAATGTTCCAAAAGGTATCAAAAAGGCAGTTGAATTTCAATACTGTGTTAAAAAGAAAGAAAAGGGGAAACATTAATAAAATGAAAAGAAGAAAATAAAGGAAAATAGCATTATCAAAGACCCTACACAATTTATAAACTAAAACATTTCCTTTTGATGGCGTAAAACTAATACGCAATTTAAGCCGAGCTTTTTTGTTTGAATTGTAAAAACGTTGTAAGTTGATATCTCTAAGAAGGATTTGAAAGCTTCGCCTAGACGAAGCCTCCCGGTGGTGCGCGAAAGCTCGTCTTAAATCGTACATTAGTTTTGCGCTATTAAAAGAAAGTGTTTTAGAAAATAGCATGTTATTAAAGAAAGCAAACTAATTATATGTTCTGCTTTTCTCGGTTTTAATTCTTGGAATTCTTGATGACCTGTGATCCTATTAGGCTGTATTAAAAAAGCAAAGGAAAACATCCTGTACGCATATATGCTAGAACCTCGTTTATACATTTTTCACTTTTACGTTTTTCTCATTTGTACGTAAAATGTCCGCCATCGGAAAACTCCGAATCGCCCTCGATGTTAAATTTTTCCTGTTTCGTTTATATGGTGTGTTTTTTTCAAGTATATGTACATTTTACTTGGACACTTGAAAAACGTATAACCGAGGTTCCATTGCATATTTGTATATATATTTGCAATTTTCCCAACAAAGGCATGAGAATTGGTGAAGTGAAATTTCACACTAATATGGCACAGCAAGAAACGCCATGATGTTCTTGTATGAAATGTTCACCGTGCAGTGCTGGATTCCAGTAAATTTGAATTATTATATTAAAACAAAGTTTACTGGGATTCCATAGTGAGAAGTATACATTTTAGGTAAGTATTTACATGGTATTCATTGCTGTGCCATATTCTTATCAAACATTCTTTCGCGAAATCTTGTGCTTTTTTAGTTACAAAAACTAAAAAAATCTGTTGAAAATCAAAGGTTTTTTTAATTTCGAAAGCCCAAGGAAGTTGCTAAATACATTATTTTTCTTCCCAAATGCAAGTTTCTAAATTTATAGTACTATGACACGAAATTTCTCAACATCTTGAAAACTGAGATCTAGTGGTTTTAAAGCGTGAGTAAGATTTACGGTAACTTGAAAAACCATAGGGGCTAAGTAAACTGTAAACATAGCCATAAAGCACCGAGAGAGAAAGAGTGTGTGTGTGTGTTCACCGTCAGTCAGATTTGGCGGTCCGTATAGTCAAAAGGGTTTGGATTTTACGTGATAATTTTACATTAAAGAAATGAGTTCGCAATAATTCGCTGTCCACGAGCACTTTAGCCACCTATGAGGCTATAACAATAATATTCGTGGAATCAATTCTGGCAGCCTAAGTATTCACACAAGCAATGAAAAAAATAAGATAAAAAAGTCGTCACGGTACGCTAAATCGTTTTGCACATTAACATCAGAAGTTCATTTTACATAATTAGTTTCATTGGAGGACAGCAGCCTTTTTACTCAAAGTTCAAAAAATTACAAGTTGTGGTAAATTACTAATAGGTAACAACTACTTCAGCAGGCAAAATATTTCTCATTGCTAACATTTTTACCCTTTTTCGGTCCCATCAAAGTGCAAATTTTGAGGAAAATAAAAGGCAAGCTCGTGAACTTGTAAAGGTTACATTCCTTATTGCCAACTTGAATTTCGAAACGGTTTTCTCACAAAGCGCACATCAGAATTATGCATCCGACAAACTTTCGTGTATTGTACAAAAGTTTATTACTGACTTCTGAGTACGTATTTAAGATGTCCCTAATCCGAAATTCCGGATACCTTTTGCAAAAACGCATGCTTATAAAAGTGGGTTTCCCACGTTTTTTGAATCAACCTTTAAATTGTCAGTTTCGGAAAAATTTTGCAAAAAAAAAAAAAAAAAAAAATACGGTGTTGGAGATAATTTTGACTAAAAAAAGTTTCAGTTTGTTGGAAAAGCGGTTATTACTGCCTATTTATAAGACAGTAGATATTATCAAATTCGATCTAAAAGTTTTTTCAGCTGCATACGAAAATTTTAAATAAATGGTTTGATGTAAATGGCAACGAATCATATTTATAACACATGTCTGTCTATTTGAAATTTGAAATTACTCAGCTGCAGAGATTCAGTAACTATTGATACAAGGGTCTTCAATCCGCATTCCGCGAGCCGTTAGTGACCCGCAGTACCTTTTCCACATAAGAAATTCAGAAATGGAAAAAACATAAAAAGCTTAATCAAAGAAATGATTTTCCATTCCCTTCGTTTCCTACTAGCTTTTCGTTTTATATTAATTTCGATTTCACTTTGATTAATAAATCGAATATTTCTAATACAAGTTTGATTCCGTTTATTGGTGTTAATTGTGACAAAAGTCATATAATATCCAAAAATTTGAAAATTTCATCGTGCTGGAGAGGGAATCGAACCCACGTCTCCCGGTTTGCGCCCGAGTATGCTAAAAAATTTCAAGTTTTCGGATATTATTTGACTTACCACTCTTCTCGTAATTTACACCAATAGACGGAGTCACAACTTCAAATTTGTATTGTACACTGGTGTAATCCCATATTCATGGTTTATCTGCTTCTCCGGGCAATCACGGGAACCAATGAATTTATTCATCCAGATTCACTAAATATGAATGCTGTTGCTTCTGCTGGCTATTTCTGTGATGCGTTATATTCAAATTACTCGGAACCTTGTGACTTGGTTGTTCTGGATGGTGTAGTGGTTAGCACACTCGAGCGCAAACCGGGAGACGTGAGTTCGATTCTCGCTCCAGGACGATGAAATTTTCATGTTTTCGGATATCGTTTGACTTACGACTCTTCTCATAATTTACACCAATAGACGGAATCACAACTTGAAAAGTTTGTATTGTACACTGGTGTAATCCTGTATTTATGGTCGAATATTTCTATATGATCTCGCCTGTATGTACGAAATTTAGGAGTAATTATTTGATATACATGTACAACTTTTACAGATGATTCTTTCAGTAGGTGTCTTGGGTTCATGGACTTTAAATTCCCAAGTCTGCAGTGAGCTATGTTGGAATAATTTATGTATTTTAAATGTTTAAAGAGTACTAAAAATCTAAGCACAAAATGTAACTACTTCGGACTTCTTTGTAGCATAGGTATCATGTTAAATTTATTAATACATTTTTTTTATAAAATTAGTAACATTATCCCAAAGTTAAGTTTCAGGATTCAAAACCTCTTGGAAATAATCATTATTCATAATAAACACATAAATTTTTGGCTTTCTTTTTCATGCGGCCCGTCAGTCCTATTCCATTTGTTCATGTAGTCTCCAGTTCTATTTCGTTTTGTCGTGCGGCCCGCAGTTCAGAAAAGACTGAAGCATTAAAGGGTGCATTAATGTCAGCAAAGATTTTGTATTACGAAAAGGTGGATGTACTAATATTATGTTTCTGATTTCTAATGGTGGTCCGTATACTTTGATTGTTTACCCTTTTTACCAGGAAATCAAGAAATAATATTTCCTATAACCAAGTGTTTTTCCGGGACTTGCCCCATTCAAGTATCTACAGCTGGTGTGCCTAAAAGGAAGGTCACATTATGAAGAGGTAGAAATGTAAACAATCCTTTTCTCCTTTACTATTTTTTTTTATCTCTTTGAGGGTGCAGCAAAAATACTGGGTTTCATTTAAACCACATACACAAACAGCACAGTCCTTCTATCACCAAAAAAAGAAACTGAGACCGTTTACAAATAGGGTCATTTCCCCAAAAATCCGGCCTCCACTCACCCTGGTGAACGAATTGAAAAACCGAGACCTCACCAGAGGCGATGACAAAGATCGCTTTGGAAGCTGTCACGAGAAGTGATCATTACTGCAGCGGCAAGGCCGGATTTAAGGCTTTTAAGGCCCTAGGCTAAATTTTTATGCGCCCCCACCCCGGCCGTCCATATTTGAATATACTCCTATAAGATTTTCTAATAAACTTATGTTTAAGTTAAGAATATAATAATTGGTAGTATAACTTTATTGTCAAATAGGTATTATTTAAATAAAAATATTTTGATTTAACTTGTTATTAAATTAAAGGTTGTAAAAAAGATTTGTAAACATAGACAAAGAAGGTTCATTCTTATCCAGGAACAACACTTGACATTTTGAAACCTTACAGCTACAGTTGAAATCGACACACGATGCATTCTTATAACACGAAAGTAAACAATAGTATTTCTTGTTTAGATTCTTTACACTTATACGCTCACACTCACCACGCAGATAAAAACTGTCAACAAGACAAGCGCTGTTGTTTACGCTTTCCAACCGTAGTTTGAAAAAGCGTATATGCTCCAGCTTTGTCCGTCCGTCTATCTGTCGGCACGATAACTCACGTAAAAAAATAGTTCGATTTCGATGAAATTTTAGTATGTGGAAGGAGACCACCTGGGGACGAACCCTGTTAAATATGGACGAAATGGGGTCAAAGGTCACGACATAGGAGCGGGATCCATTCCATTGCCCTTATGCGTCATAACTTGCGTAAATACGGTTCGATGTCGATGAAATTTTTACATGTGGTAGGAGACCACCTGGGATGGAACCCTATTCGAAATGGGTAAAATGGGTTTAAAGGTCAGGACATAGGAGCGGGATGCATTCCATTGCTCTTATGTGTCATAACTTGCGTGAATATGGTTCGATTTCGATGAAATTGTAGTATGTCGTAGGGGACCACCTGGGGACGAACCCTATTGAAAATGGACGAAATGGGGTTAAAGGTCAGGACATAGACTCGGGATCCATTCCATCGTCCTTATCCCATACTATTAAAGGAGCACTTTTTGTATGTATGTAAATTTTATTTTGAAAACGGCTCTAAGGATTTTGATGAAAGTTGTTAACCTACCGTTTTCTGGTTCTAGAAACCGATTTAGCTTGATCTCGACTTTAGGAAAGCTCGTTTAGTGGGTTAAACAACCACCCCGAATTATAACGTTTTTAGTGTCATGGCGTCGCCCCATTAATGTTTTCCATGCTTAGAAATCTTATGACGTCACAATCTGGCGTTTGAGAATGTTGGCGCGCGGTCACGCCATCTGTCTCATTACGTCACGCGTTGTGTGTGGATCCTATTAATGTTTTATGACGTCACACACTTGCGAGCAGATGATCGCGATTCCCATCTGCCTCATTACGTCACACGTTGTGTGCGTACGTCCGTCCGCACGACAACTCGCGTAAAAATTGTTCGATTTAGATAAAATTTTAGTATGTGGTAAAGTAACACCTGGGAAGGAACCTTAATGAAAGTGAACGAAATGGGGTCAAAGGTCAGGACATAGAAGCGGGATCCATTCCACTGCTTTTATGCGTCATAACTAACGTAAAAACGGTTCGATTTCGATGAAATTTTAGTATGTGGTAGGGGAACACCTGGGAAGGAACCCTAATAAAAGTGAACGAAATGGGGTCAAAGGTCAGGACATAGGAAAGGAATCACTTCCATCGCCATTATGCATCATAACTTAGGTAAAAATGCTTCGATTTGGATGAAATGTTAGTATGTTGTAGGGGCCTGCCTGGGGACGAATTCTATTAAAAATGGGCGAAATGGGGTCAATGGTTAGGACACAGGAGCGGGATCTATTCCATAGCCCTTATGCATCATAACTTACTTAAAATTGCTTCGATTGCGACAAAACTTTATCATGTTATTTCGGAGGTATACTGGACCAGTTCTGTTGAATATCATCGAAATGGGATCAAACGTCAGGGCACAGGACCGAGATTTATTCCACAGATATTATCGTCATAACTTGAGTAATGATTTCTGGTGTGTTGGAAAGCGTATCATAATCAATGCATTGCATGATTTTACTAACTTGTTTTAATTGCTGTTGGGGCAGTGGCCGGCCACGAGGTTGAGGGAGGGAGTAACGGCGCTGGCGCCGCACGCGCGTAGTTGTTGCTCATTTGCTCTCCACTCCTCTCCGGCACCTGTCACTCGTACGAACACGGGCGTGCTCGCAATAAAGCTATTATTATGTTCTTATTTCTTTAGTTATCATTCAAGGTAAAATAAAAAATTGCCACTACTTTATTTTATTCAAGTAAATTAAAATAACGTTACCTAACTTTTCTAAGTTTTTCTGTTCTATTCTCTCCGTTTTTTCTGAATTGTACCCCTGCGGCCCCTAGGCCTTGGCCTAGTGGTAAATCCGCAGCTGTTTTCAGTAATTTTAAATAAAGCTGCTGCACTTTATTCATGTCAGTGCTAATGAGGAATTTGTTGCGGTGATGGCCAATTAGACGCGCGGGATTGTGGATAATCATCCGAGTCTGGCGTGGGTTTGGATTCCGGATCAGAGGTGGAAACGGTTCACGGGTCATTTGGTCAACAGGTCACTGATTCTGTAATTTCTTGCGGGTCAAACGGGTCGTGCCAAGGTGTCCCTGATCCGATTTCGACCTGGTTTTATTTCCGTTTTATTTTTGAAAAGAAAAAAAAACATAATTTCAAGGAACCCTTCAAAGGTCTTTGAAATAATGCTTCAGAGCTACAAAGTGTGATGCAGGAACTTGCTAAGAAGGGTAAAGAAATGGGATTAAAAATGAACTTTCAGATTACAAAAGTGAAGCACAATGCTTTTACAAGGAATGAAGTTTTATCAATTGATGGGAAAAAACTGGAGATAAACAATTTGTACATTTACTTTGGGCAGCAGATATCAAGCAAAAGTCACGTTGATGAAAAAATTAACTGGCGTAACAAAACTTGGTTGGAGAGCTTTTGGAAGAAACAGTGCAATTTTTAAGAGCAATATGCCATTATGTCTTAAGAGAAAAGTGTTCAATCAATGCATCCTTCCAGTGCTTACGTACGCAGCTGAGACGTGTACCTTAACTAAAAAAGACATACAAAGACTGCAGCCAACTGAAAGAAGCATAGAAAGATGCATGCTTGGTGTAACCAGGAAAGATAAGAAAAGGAACACGTGGATAAGGAGAATGACAAGAATGAAATACATCGTGATCAGTAAAATCTCTGAAAGGGCAATGGGCTGGACATGTTTCCAGGAGAACGGACTACCGATGAACAACCGAATTTTAGACTGGATTCCAAAGGAAACAAAAAAAATTGCAATTTTAAACTAGATTTCAAGGGACAGGAAAAGTCCCAGAAAAAAGAAACCATGTGGGAAATGGGTGGATGGAAGAGACTGGCTCAGGATATCCCGGTTTTAAAGAAACTTGGGGAGACATCCATCCAGCAGTGGATTGATAATGATTGACAATGATGATGGTAATGACATATTCGAATTTATAGTTCAAAGCAGATTTTTCCGGTTCGGGTCCAATTATGTGACTGCCCGGTCAGGGTCGGGTCCGGGTCCAAAAATTTTGACCCGTTTCCGACTCTGTTCCGGTTCTAACAAAGGTAATAGCTTTGTATTCATTTGGTATTGTATATCCTATAATATAAAAAATGGTTAGAGGCAAGGGATTCGGGGTAACCGTTCGCTCATTATAATGTTCAAATAAATATATATATATATATATATATATATATATATATATATATATATATATATATATATATATATATATATATATACATACCGAGCGTCCCAAACAAAATTGAAACAAGTATTCATCTCTTCAACGGTTGCCCACAGACACATATTTTCAATCAGAAAAATATTCAAAATGACGTAAAGACTTACGACATGGCAGTTGCACCCCTGTGGGTGGCATTTGCATGAAAAAATAATAATATGTTTTACAGCCTCTTCAAAAGAAAAGTTCAATTAAAATAAGTTGCGCAATGTCTTAATTAGACTAAAAACAAACCGATGCATTTTTTTACAATTTCATCGGGAATGTATCGTCCCTTGAACCAGACCCCAAATCAGAGACGGGAGACTCCTCATAACCTCCGACGAAAAAGTATACTAATAGTTAGTGCAATATTTACAGAAAGGTCTCTCCAGATTAAATGCAAAGATGTCTTGAATGAAAGTTGAACTTTACCTACCCACTTAAGCTCCGAAATCAATTAAATCGAAAAAAACACGAAAACGTCAAACACTTGAAAGCAATTTCTTGAGGATAGGAATTCCCCCCCCCTGATTTTTGGTAAAATTTAAAAAACAATATCGTTTATCCATGCTTCAACATGTACTGAACTCGTAGAGATAACGACTACACATTCGTTCTACCATTCTGATCACATTTAGGTAAAGAATATGTGAGACAGGAAATTTATTAATATATTCCCATATGCTTGAATATGGGAATATATTAATCAATTCCCAGGCTTAGAATAGAATGTGATTAATAAGGGACGTAAAATTGGTGTTTTCTGGACACTTCGACTGTTCGAAAAAATTCCTTGGACTCGTAAATATTGTTTCATTGACGAAGTATGAATCTTGCAGCCCACGTACATAACATGAGGGTATACTTAATAAAGGGAAAACGGAATTTTTATGTGCGTCAAATAATATTTATATTTCTCTATGAGAATTATTATTTTTATCTTAATTTGAGATTTAACGACTCCCTGTTAAGGCTGCAAGAGGTCGCCCATCCCCAATTTAGGATCACTGGTTTCAGGGAAGAGTAAGAGATAGCTGTGTTTTTCGCCTACTCCTCATTCGGAACTTGAACCAGGACGGTTATCCCGAATCCCTTGCCCCTAACTATTCGGCCGCCGAGCGCAGCATAACACATCAATGAGGAGTACATTTATATTTTTTTGTAAATACTGAAAACGATAGAGCTACAAGAAAAAAAGTGCACTAAAATATTTGAGAAACAAAAAAAATTATTACAGATGTTATATTGTCCGTCTCCTTCCATAAATTAGGCAATGTGGAATCTTTGCCTTTTTTGCAGATTTCAGAGAGGTGTACCTAATATGCGATTCAAGATTGCTACAAGGCTGGAGTTTACACTATACCTTGTGCATGCAATCAATTATGTGCGGGCCAAACACGAAGAAACCTCTTCATTCGCTTGAAGGAACACAAAGGTGTAGTAAGAGATCAAAACACCGCAAATCTGCTCTTGTGGAGCACTCAATTGGTCCAAACTATGTTGAATGGGAAGGTAAAAAATTAATTTTTAAGTCTCCTTTCCTTCCTCGTTTCAACATGAGAGAGTCATTGAAAATCTTTAAGAAAAAAATTCAGCTTTTAAACAGAAATTTAGACCCTGCAGCAAACATTCTGAAATTCCGGGAACCTGTCCTTGATACACCGGGGTGATGAACGTACCTGTTTTAAATTACGTCTATTTCTACCATTTCATTTTTCACAGTGCCTTTTCGCTAACTGACAAAGATATAACCGTAGTTATGTCGACACACGTAGAGAACTTTGTTGTTTTGTAAGTTTATTTGCTTATTGATGTTGTTTGTGTGTAAAATAAAAAAAAACGTCGTTCCCAACCAACAATCTTATGAGGTAAGATATCTTCTTTACTGCTTAAAGTGTTAAAATTGCTTTTGAAAGTATCAGAATTTTCGGAAAATTCAGTTAAAACTCCTATGATATCGTCAGCCCTCCAATAAGAAGGCACAGTTTCTTTGGAATCGAGTTTTCGTCACGTTCGTCGTTTTCTTTTTCACTAACTTTTCTGTTTGCTGACTCTCATTGTTCCGTACAAAAATTCCGAAAGTTATCGTCATGGATATAAACGAAGCCATAAATGACATTTAAATAAAATTAATAATTCCATTTTTATTAGCTGTTGCAGAAATTCAAAAATAAAAAAGGGGGAGGGGCACCTTATTTTCACTATCAGTTTGGTCGATTGAAAAAAATCGATATCAGGAGGTTTCAAGAGTTACGTGGACTATTGTACAAACTTGACAGTTAAAAAAATATAGGTCTGTATTTTAGCCACCGTAAAAATTCAGAAAATTTAAAATTTTGTCCATATCATAAGAGTGGATGGCACGTGCTATTGTGTTTCACCTTCTGCAAACACCCTTGTCCATTTCATTTCAATCATTCTGCTCAGGGTTGATCAGGTTCTAGGAAGTAGACGTCAGTTTATTGAAAAGTAAATTCGTTTTTGATTTTTTGTGACGAATGTCCACGTTCCTAGTAATCCTGGGTCCAAACATTTGCCAAGAAGAAGAAGAAGAAAGAGAAAAAGATCACTAACAAAGAACTAAATAGTTTCAAATAACATATGTCATCATGAATTCGAGAGTTCTGAGCCAACAACGTACTTCTAAATTTTCTCTTAATATGAATGTGAAATGTACTGTATAAAAATGAAGTGAAGTTTGTACTAAAACGGTTATCTCCAGAATTTTGCGACAGTATATGTTCACTGCATTCTAGGCCTTTTATGTCGAACCTCCTTCTTAACGAGTTAAGCTCTAGTTTACTTAGTAGCATCATGTAAAAAATAGCTTCTGGTGATAGAAGGGGAGTTCCTCATACTCAAAACTAATGAAAACTGCTGCCTACATCATTATTCATTTTCACCAGTACAATGAAAGTCTGATATTTGTTGTTATGGTACACGCATTAAACATTAACTAAGGAAAAACCTCAGTAAATTATTGACGAATTATGACACAAACAAAGAAAGATTCTTTAAGGTACCGAGACATGGTTCAAAAAAAAAAAAAAAAAGAAGAAAGGAAAAACTCGAAATTCGCAAATCAAGAGCAACATTAATTTCTGCCCGATGAAACGAGGCAACGTATCTCAAAACAAACATATATATCTGACGAAGTATTATCTCTGGAAACTGGAATACATGCGTCACCAAACAAGGCAATTCATAAAACAAGGATCCGTGTATTGTGATGCAAGGCAACTTTTCCGTAAACAAAAAGGAGATAGTGCTTAATGAAACAGCAAAACTTACCTCATCAATCGAGTTGCATAACTTACTACATTCGCACGGCCGATGAGATTAACTTATATGTGTTCGCCAGCAAAAGAGAAGCTGTCCTGTCTGCTTCTTTCATAAGTTTCCTTGCTTCGTCTTATGTTTATTAAGTGTAGCACTTCACACACGCGCACGCACGCACACACACACACACACACACACACACATTGGCCAAAAAATGCGAAATTCTGTATAAAGAACGTACGGATAAGGAGTGACAGATTATTCGGCTGCAGTAACTTATACAAACATGGAAAAACTCAGGATTTGGCAAAGTTCGATAAAGGTTTAATTGCAGGCACAATTCCATAAAGGTTTAATTGTAGGCGTACAATTTACAAAGCAAAAGAAATTACTGGTTTCTCAAAAGTAACTTTTTTAAAGGTGTTTAGTGACTGGAAGACAGGAGGATCTTCTACATGGTGATCCGTCTGGGTATGGATAATTTAAACATGCTGTGGTATGGCTTGCAGAAGATATAAGACAATATATGGCAGAAATTACCTTTATGCATGGGAATGTGTGTAGACCTGTACAGGTCTTCCTTGTGGACCCGGCAGATTTAATTCATACCGGGTACTCAATTCTTGCCATGTATTTTTTGACATCTGCGGAGTGTGAAGTGTGAGAATGCTGCGCACGGAGGTCAAATAATGCTGATCTTCTTCTTTTTTTTTTTTTTTTTTTTGGATTGGAGGTTTGACGACCACCGTGAGCAACTCAATGGGCTATAAGCAGTCGACCGTCCCTAATTTAGGAATTTAGGGTCACTGGTACCAGGGAAGGGAGAGAGCCAGTGCCGCAAGACAAACACAACATCCATGCCACACCGGGATTCGAACCCGGACCCCTTTCGGACGAATGATCAGCAGCCATCCCTTAGACCACTGCGCCACCCGGGAGGCCTGATCTTCTTGGTACCAGAACTGGATAACGAAGCCATTTTACAGCAAGACGGGGACCCACCTCAGTAATCACTGGACGACAGAAACTTCCTCAACACATTCAATAGCAGGGCCATGGCCGTATTCCTTGGCCTGTAAACTCCCGGATCTCTCCTCCCCCCCCCCCGATTTCTTCTTGTGGGGGGTTGCGTAGATCATCGTCTGTGCACAACGACCTCAAAGCCTGGACGACTTGAAGGTGAACATTCGTGCAGCGTTCGCGCAGATAACTCCGCAGATGTTGGAAAACACGTGGCAAAAATTGGAGCACCCGGTATGAACCCTACCGAGTCCACAATAGAGGGCAAGACAAACTCCCATTCGTAAAGGTAATTTCTGCCAAATATTGACTTAGTATTTGTTACAGGCTGTACAACAGCAGTTTTAAATTATGCCTACGGATTACCCCGTGTATACAAAAGAAATGAATATGATGCGAAAACTAAATGCATCTCTGAACGGAGCACTTTACTGTCCGTCCTTGCAAACCATTTGCATCTCTTCACGGTCATCATACACCCACAGGGCAATGGATTCTTCCAGCAAGACAGTGCGCTTCTCTCAAAACAGTAGTCGCTAGAACATGGTTAGAACAGCGTTCTGCACAAACTTCCACCCTAAAATGGCCTTCCGTTCGAGCTTTGGATCCTCCATACACGAATGTGACGGAAGTATGTAGAGTGATACAAATTTTGAAGATGACAATTCGATTTTTGGCGTAAATGTGACAAGGATGGTAAGTCAGATAATATCCGAAAACTTTAAAATTTCCATCGTCCTGGAGCGGGACTCGAACCCGCGTCTCCCAGATAGCGCCCGGGTATGCTAACCACTACACCACCCGGAACGACCAAGTTTCAAGTTTCCGATTAATTTGAATATACCAATCACAGGATTCGCTAGTCGAAGCAACCGACATTCATGTTTAGCGAATCTGGAGGTTAAGAATCCTATCCCGTGATTGCCCGGAGAAGCATATAAATCCTGAAAGAAATACGGGATTACGACATATAATACAAATTTTGAAGATGACAATCCGATTTTTGGCGTAAATGTGACAAGGATGGTAAGTCAGATAATATCCGAAAACTTGAAAATTTTCATCGTCCTGGAGCGGGACTCGAACCCACGTCTCCCAGATAGCGCCCGGGTATGCTAACCATTACACCACCCAGAACGACCAAGTTTCAAGTTTCAGATTAATTTGAATATAACCATCACAGGATTCGCTAGTCGAAGCAGCCGGCATTCATGTTTAGCGAATCTGTTTATTCAAATTAATCGGAAACTTGAAACCTGGTCGTTCTGGGTGGTGTAGTGGTTTTAGCATACCCGGGAGCTATCTGGGAGACGTGGGTTCGAGTCCCGCTCCAGGACGATGAAAATTTTCAAGTTTTTGGATTTTATCTGACTTACCATCCTTGTCACATTTACGCCACAAATCGGATTGTCATCTTCAAAATTTGTATTATATATATCGTAATCCCGTATTTCTTTCAGGATTTATGTAGAGTGATGCAGCAAGCGTGGGTGGAGATACGTATTGAACGCATTCGTGACCTGATGAGCTCAATGCCTCGCCGTGGTGCTGTCCTTACCTGGACGAAAGGTGAGCCCACTTGGTAGGTGTCCCACGATTTTGTCCACTCAGTGTATATCTAATTGACATGTTTTTTGTTTTTTTTTTCTTTCTAACACTGTTTTGTATGCCCACTCGTTTCTTCTTCTTTACGCTGTATTATGATAACACTATGTATGCAGTATGTTTTAATCAAGGAGTTAGTACATGGACGTGGAACTAATTGAGACAGGTAAGCATCTAAAGGAAACAGTGTGAGTTTCATCGGTAACGTCAGTTTTCATTTTTACTGACATCTTTACTTCCGTAACTTTCTGTAAGTGGATTTTATTTTCCTTTCCATTTCACCTTTTAAAAAAAAAAAAAACGAGTGTGTCTTCCTTGATGAAGTTCAGAAACCGGATATTATTCAGTCGAGAGTCAAACTGAGAGAAAGAGAGAGAAACTGATTATGATCCTAAATGTTTTACTTTCTTCCTGACAAGGTCGCATAGAACGAACTCTTTGTGCTGCTGCTTAATGCTTGACATGAATTCCTGTCAGCGCGAGTTGACACTGTGATAAATTGGCACGCATTTTTCTTTTCTTTTCCCCATTCGCTTTGTGAATGGCTTCTTCTGGCTACCCTATATTTAGAGCCTCAAGAACCCTCTTTGGTTGACTTTGTAAATATTTTGCTGCTTGCTCGATAACTCGGTTTTTATTTTGATTTAATCATGGATTGTTCATTCGATTTTTGATATGAGTCAATTACATCGATATTTCGCCTCTTTTTATGTGAAAATTATAGACCAAAAAATGTAACTTTCTGACTACTTATAGGCGATCCGGAAAAAAAGGGGCGGATTGGAACGTCAGTCCGAAAATTTAAGTGTTGTGTTCCATGGTAAATACACACGTGGCTGCTGTTAATACCTCATACATTCCCCAATCAAAAAAGATCTGTTCGATCAATATATTTTTTTTATTGCAAGGTCATAATGGGCAAAACGAGTGATCTGAGCAACTTTAAACGTGGCGTAATAGTTGATGCCACATCTCCCGAACGGCTATTCTCCTGAGCTTTCTCGCGTTCAGTTTTAGCAATAGTTGACAGTGACACACAGTACTGATCGAAAAGATCGGCTGCTATGTTCTACGACCTTTCTCGTAAGTTCTTCATTAGCGTAAGTAGAAATCACCTGACTCCGACCTCACGCGTTCCCAGCGATTTATTTCCTCACCACATAAAGTACCAGCTCATATTCACACAAATTTCACAATGTGCAAAAGCACATACAATTTGAAATATAATTTTGCTTTATTACCTCTCTTTGCACTTGCGCCTCCCTTGGAACACAAATTCAAAGGATTAATCCCTTTGGAGGCCACAGCCCTTTGCCAAGGTACCTATTGCCAGTACTTTGCTGTTCAAGAACACATAAAACACATGTGGCTCTGTAGCATCAACACGTTGGAAACAAACTGCACCTTATTATATACTTGCACTGATGAGCCATAACATTACGACCACCCCCATCCTAGAGAAATGAACTCGCCTGCAGGCAGAATGGTGGCGCAGACGAAGTTCACGCAGCAATATACACTGACGGAAAAAAATCCCAACACCAAGAAGGGATTGTGTTAGATAAACGACAGTTGGTAGGCGGTGAGAGTACATCTGTAAGATGAGGTCTATGCAAATTTCGCGCTCGGCGCATACGTGTGGCGCTGGTAGCGCCCCTCGGAACATGCAAAGCAGGTTTGCTGTAAATACGCGCTGTAACGTTCGTGAGCGTTAGTTATCGTTGAGATTCGACGTAGTGTGTTGATGTTAGTAAAGAATGCCTTTAAGAAGACGAAGAAGCCATTATTAACAGCTCACGGAGTTTGAACGAGGTCGTGTAATAGGGCTACGAGAAGGTGGATTTTCTTTTCCGCAATATTGCAGAACGACTTGGCAGGAATGTAGCCACTGTGCACGATTGTTGGCAGCGGTGGTCAAGGGAAGGTACTGCCTCAAGAAGACCGGGTTCTGGCAGGCCACGTGGCACTACTGAGAGGGAAGACCGCCGTGTACGGCGTATGGCCGTGGCGTATCGTACCGCGTCTGCCGCAGCAATTCGAGCTGCAGTTGCCACCACAGTGACACAACGAACTGTTACAAATCGGTTACTTCAAGGACAGCTCCGAGCCAGACGCCCTGTAGCGTGCATTCCACTTACTTCAAACCACTGCCGTTTGCGACGTCAGTGGTGTCAAGCTAGAGCTCATTGGAGGATGGAGTCCAGATCTGTTGTGTTTCCTGATGAACGCCGGTTCTGCCTGGGTGCCAGTGATGGCCGTGTGTTGGTTAGAAGGAGGCCAGGTGAGCGCCTGCAACCAACCTGTCTGCGGCCGAGACACACTGGACCTACACCTGGAGTTATGGTCTGGGGAGCAATTTCCTATGGCAGAAGGAGCTCTCTCGTGGTTATCCCACGCACCCTGACGGCACAGTTGTACGTCGGTCTGGTGATTCAACCTGTTGTGCTGCTATTCATGACCAGCATTCCAGGGGGTGTTTTCCAACAGGATAACGCTCGCCCGCATACCGCTGTTGTAACCCAACATGCTCTACAGAGTGTCGACATGTTGCCGTGGCCTGCTAGATCACCAGATCTTTCACCAATCGAGCACGTATGGGACATCATTGGACGACAACTCCAGCGTCACCCCCAACCAGCATTAACCGTCCCTGTATTGACCGACCAAGTGCAACAGGCATGGAACTCCATCCCACAAACTGACATCCAGCACCTGTACGACGCAATGCATGAACGTTCTCGTGCTTGCATTCAACATTCTGGCGGTTACACTGGTTATTAATGTACCAGCATTTCACATTTAAAATGGCTCGTCTTGCGCTTACAATAAGCTGTGATCTTGAAACCTTAATCGATTAAATATGTTACCTATACAAATGTATTGCCGTCATTTCATTCCTCTACAACTGTTTCTTCGTGGTGTTCGGATTTTTTTTCCGTCAGTGTATATACAACTCGAGGACCAGCTTTCGGTTAGTAGAGCGTTCGGAGACAGAATGAGAAAATCTGCCGATTTTTCGGAGTTTGATAAAGAACAAATTGTGATGACATGGCGCCTCGGAACTACGATCTCGGAAACGGTGCGGCTTGTGGGTTGTTCATGTACCGCTGTGTTGAGTACGCATCAAAAGTGGTGCACATATTGGCAAACTACCAACCGTCGTCCGCAGCTCATTTTTGCCAGAGGAGAGCGAAGCTGTCCCGCATTGTTCACAGCGACCGAAGTGCCACAGTGCGACAAATCACCCCCAGTTACAACAGTGGTGATCAGGGCAATGTGTCACAGCACACAGTTCATCGCCGCCTTCTGCTCATGTACCTGCGTAGCCAAAGACCCAGTTGGGTACCTATTCTCACTGCGCATCATCGCCAACAACGCATGAAATGGGTCGAAGATCATCGAGATTGGACCGTGAATGATTGGAAGAAAGTGACCTGGTCTGACAAATCAAGATTGCTGGTGCATCACGTAGACGGACGAGTGCCGGTAAGCCGATTATCAACGGGGGCTATAGCACACGGATGCACGGTTTGGGAAGAAACAGGCCGGTGGCGGCGGTGTTATGCTGTGGGTAATGTTTTCTTGGGACACTTTAGGCCCCATTATCCCATAGCGTAATCCCTGACAGCTGTCAGGTATCTGAACATCGTTGGAACCAAGTTCAACCATTCATGGCAACTGTGTTCCCTGCTGGTGATGGCCGTTGCCAACAGGATAATGCGCCATGCCACACTGCCAGAATCGTCAAGGAGTGGTTCGAGGAACATGCTGGTGACTTTCTGCTAATGCCCTGGTCTCCAAATTTACCTGACGTGAACCCAATCGAACATTTGTGGTTCGACTTGGAAAAGCGGGTTGGCGCTAAATTACCACCACCCCAAAATGTACCGGAACTGGACGACCTGCTGTTGACATTATGGTATCAGATACCCCAGGATACCTATCGCCACCTCTTCGAATCCATGCCTCGCCGAGTGGCCGTTGTTTTGCGGGCTAAAGTGAGTCCTACAGCTTATTAGGTAGGAGGACATACTGTAATGGCTCATTGGTGTATCATCATCATCATTGTCAACCATTATCAATCCACTGCTGGACGAAGGTCTCCCCAAGTTTCCTCCACAACGGTCTGTCTTGTGCCAGTCTCCTCCATGTCACTCCCCGCATACTTCCGAATTTCATCCACCCATCTCCCATGTGGTCTTCTTCTGGGTCTTTTCCTGTCCCTTGGAATCCAATCTAAAATTTCAGCTGTCCATCGATGGTCTGTCCTTCTGGCAGTATGTCCAGCCCATTGCCATTTCAGGGATTTAACTCTGATCATGATGTCTTCCACTCTTGTCATTTTTCGGATCCACGTGTTCCTCTTCTTATCTCTCCTGGTTACACCAAGCATGCACCTCTCCATGTTTTTTTGAGTTGTCTGCAGCCTTTGTATGTCTCTTTTAGTTAAGGTCCACGTCTCTGCACCATACGTAAGCACTGGAAGGATGCATTGATCAAACACTTTTCTTTTAAAGACATAATGGCATATTGCTCTTGAAAATTATGCTGTTTCTTCCAAAAGCTCTCCAGGCAAGTTTTGTACGCCGATTAATTTCTTCATCAATGTGACCCTCACTTGATATCTGCTGTCCAAGATAAACATCGTGTCTGTTATCTCCAGCTATTCTCCATCAATCGATAAATCTTCATTTCTTGTAAAAGCGTTGAACATCACTTTTGTCTTCTGAAAGTTCATTTTTAATCCCACTTCTTTACTCTTGTCAGCAACTTCCTGGATCATACTCTGTAGCTCTGATGGGGTAGTTGCAAAAATGACTATGTCATCAGCAAAACGAAGGTGGGTTAGATAATCTCCATTAATCTTTATCCCTTTGTTTTCCCAGTTCAGTGATTGAAAGACATTTTCCAATGCGGCATTAAAGAGCTTCGGAGATATGGTGTCACCTTGTCTCACTCCTTTTCCAATTTTTATGTGTGTTGTATTTTCAAACAGCCGAATCTTTGCACTTGCATTTTCATAGATGTTATTAATAATATTAATGTATGCATCTTCAATACCGCAGGATTTCAGAGCCATTGTAACTGCTGATGGTTTCACCGAATCAAAGGCTTTTTCATAATCGATAAAAGCCATGCACAATGGAAGTTCATATTCCCTCGCTCTTTCAATTAGTTCTCTCAGTACGTGGATATGATCTATTGTGCTGTAGCCACTCCTGAATCCAGCTTGTTCTCTCGGTTGAGCCATGTCCAGTGTCCCCTTCAAGCGGTGTGAAAGAACTTTAGTGAAGATTTTATAAACCACTGATAGGAGGCTGATAGGTCTGTAGTTCCTAAGATCCTCAATGTCACCTTTTTTATGTAGCAAGATCATTGTAGCGTTGTTCCAATCTTCAGGAATTTTCCCTTCATTAAGGCATCGAGTGAAAATTTGGGCGAGTACTGTTTCGATTTCTCCACTTGCTTCTTGTATGATGTCTATAGTAATTCCATCTTCTCCTGGAGCTTTTCCCCGCTTCATGTTCTTGATTGCATGTGCAACTTCTGCTGGAAGGACTGGAAGAACTCTGGTACTGGTACCTTTCATGATGTCTGGAGTACATGTATCATCCCTTTCATATAATTTGGAGTAGAAATCTTTCACTCTTGTCAAAATTTCGCCTCTATTTCTTGTTACAGAACCATCTTCTTTTCTCAGTGCCATAATCTGTTTTTCCCCTTACTGAGATGTCCCTTTGCTATCTTTAGGCTTTGGTTGTTTTCAATTGCTTTCCTTACTAGTTCACAGTTGAATTTCCTTACGTCTTCAGTGATACTTTTTCGTACTGTCTTGCATAGCTCTATATATTCCACTTTGGAAGTCACATCTTCTTTAGTTGTCCTCATCACTCTTCTTTTTTGCATCAACATTTTGGTTTTTCCTGATAATTTGTTCACATGCAATTTGTTCTTAGACCCAGCTAATTTTGTTGCTGTTTCCATAAGAGCTTTGGTTACTTTTCTTTTAACTTCAGAAATATCCACTTCTTCCGATGTTAGGCCTTCTAAAGCAGAGAATCTGTTCTTCAGTTCCAATTTGAAGGTATTATGGTGTTTTTTAAGGTTGGTTATGTCGATACATTTTGTTTGTCTTATGAGCTTGCTACGTTCGAGTTTAGTGTTGAGGTGCATCTTACATCTCACCAATCTATGGTCACTGCCTGTGTTGAACTTGTTTAGCACACTGCAGTCTTCGTTGACGAATTTTTTGTTACACATAATAAAATCAATTTCACTTGTCGTCCCATTTGGATGTCTCCATGTCCATTTGCTGTGTGGTTTTTTCTTGAAAAAGGAGTTCAAGATGAAAAACCCTTCTGCCTCTGCAAACTCAACGAGCGTATTTCCACGCTGGTTTCTGTTGCCATGACCGAATTTACCTACTGAAGTTTCATTCTGTTGCCGTTGCCCTATTTTTGCATTGAAATCTCCCATAATTATCTTCAAGTGATGCTTAGCTTTATTATTTAGATGACAAATTTCCTCATAAAATTCTTCAATTTCTTCTTCAGCATGACTTGTGGTGGGTGCATAAGTTTGAATAATCTGAGCCTGGTATCTTCTCGAGAGTTGGATAACGAGTCGTGCAGCTCTGTCAGAGGAACTTTCAACTTCTACAACTTTATCCTTCAGTTTCTTGTTTATTATAAATCCAACACCACTAGTTCTGCCAGTATCTGTCCCACGATAGTAGAAGAGATGTCCACTTTTCAGTTCAATGAGATCTTCTCCTTTTCTCCTTACCTCACTTAGCCCGACGATGTCCCACTTGATCCTTTGTAGTTCCTCTTCCAATTCAAGAAGCCTTGAATCAGAAGATAGGGAGCGTCCGTTGTACGTAGCCAAGGTCAGCATCAGATGGCAGCCTAGTCCGGTCCTCCGGGGATTCTTAGCACCTTCTGCCTTCATGTCGCACTGGCCGCTGCCTTGGCCAGGTACATTCCAGCTGCCGGAGACTGAGGGCCAAGATTTAAGTTGTGGAGTCATTTTGGAGGGGTTTGGCCATACCTCACCACGCTGGCCAAGCGGGTTGGTGAGTGTGGGATAGCATTTCCTCTAATCCCGATGGTATAGTTATACCGCTATTGGCGGTCATCAGAGCCCCTTTAGTGGGAACAGGATGTACCACGAGAAGGCGGGGTTGACATTTGTCAAGGAGAGGCTGTGATGTTACGCATCACCTGACCTTACATCCCCATTAGTGTATATAATATGTTATATAGTTGGTATATACACTAAGTAGACAGAAATACTGGGATGTGCCTCCCCGGTGGCACAGTGGTCTAGGCGATGGCTTCTAATCATTAGTTCGAGATGAGTCTCTTTTTTTTTTTAAATGGAGGTTTAACTACCACCGTCAGCAACTCAGTGGGCTATAAGCAGTCGCCCGTTCCTAATCTAGAGCCGCTGATTCCAGGGAAGGAAGAGAACCAGTGCCGTAAGACAAACACTGCATCCATGCCTCGCCGGAATTCGAACTGTGATCCATCTTGGACGAATGATCAGAAGTCATCGCTTTGATCACTGCATTACCGGAACGGAAAGATGGTTCTGGTTTCAAATCCCGGTGAAGCATGGATGTTGTGTTTGCCTTACGGCGCTGGCTCTCTACCTTACCTGGAACAAGTAGCCCTAAATTAAGAACGGGCAACTTCTTATAGCCCAATGAGCTGCTCTCGGTGGTCGTTAAACTTCCAACCAAAATAATAATAATGGGATGCCTATCTGGTAACGGGTGGGCACAGCTTTCGCCCGGATAAGGGAAGGCATTTAGTCCACTAGGTCACGGAAGCATTCTACAGGTACACACCCCATGCTTGCTTTGCTGTACTTCTGACCATAATTCCGTTGCCTTCCTAATTGGAGGATTCAAATCTCAAACGGACTTTACCAGAGCATTCCAAATATTTTCTGCAGAGTTCATGTCCGATGAACGGAGAGGCTTTTCCTGGATGGGAGTTTCTGTGGAATGCTTTTCTGATCATATTCTAGTCCTCACGTCTTTGTGAGGAGGCGCATTGTTCTTTTGGAAGAGTCCATGCCCTGTGGGTGCATGGTGACCATGAATAGATCACTGTAAAAAATTGCCGTGAATAATCAGGTTTCACCCGTATTAAGACGGTTTACAGATCGTAAGCACGCCACCTGGCGGTAGCCATAAATTTTCGGTAGATAAACTACACGTTCACGGTGTTTGAACTGTTACTGTATTTTAACCTTGACAATCTGACAACGTTCTTCTTAAAATGGTTATATACTTGTTTTTTCATGTGCAGTCAGTTGACTGGCAACACCTTTGTGGGCAACACGTTTTTATTTCTCGGTCAGTAGACATGTTAATGCAAATTACGGCATTAGGCGTTTTTATTTCCCATTAGACATGTTAATGAACATAACATGCATTATTATTTATTTGTCGTTAGACATGTTAATGAACATTATAGTCATTAGACATTTTTATTTCCCGGTCATTAGACATGTTAATGAACATTACGGTATGGTACTGTATAATTACGGTTTATTTATTGGCCACTCAGCTGCCCGTGTATCGACCGTAATTTGACCCTGCAATTTTTTACAGTGTGCAGATGGTCTGCAAAGATGGACACGTAGCATGGACCGTTATGAGACGTATCTAGATGTACCAGAGGTCCCAACGTGTGTCAGCTGAAAACGCCCTAGACCATAGTTGAGCCTCCTCTAGCCTTAACTGTTCACTGTTGTCATGCCGGGTACATAGCTTCATGCGGTTTCCACCAAATCTGTACCCTCCCATCTGCGCAAAATAACTGGAAACGGGACTCATCGGACCAGCAGACCCGCCTCCAATCAACCAAGTACCAGTGCCGACGTTCTTTCGCCGATTTGAGGCGTACAGTCCGGTAATGGTACTCCATTGGGTCAGAGGTTCCCATAACATATTGCGGCTAATGACCGCGTGTGATGGTCTGGGTGAAGACGCTTCTTGCATCTCCCTCGTTGAAGTCGGCGGCGATTTGTGTCATTGTCACATTCTGGTTGATTGCGACTATGCGAGACTGATGTCAACGGTCACGTTCATACACCACTTTGATCAGCCCAGAGCTTTGTCGATGATGCGATTTTATTCCGCAAATCGCGTGTTTTCAATACACTCTTAATTTTGTCGAATAGTGACGGGATGCTGCAATTATTGTACCACATCCGCGATCGAGTGATCTATGCTTCTGGCACCCACTGCTATCCTTCTTTCAAACTCTGTTCACTCACAACGTTTATCCGTACTGACATCGAATTACTATCAACGTGAATGCAGTGATGTTCTTCTACCTACATATCTTCCAAGCAATGGATTCGTGCAATAGCGAGAGTGGTAACAGCTTTGTGTTGCCTGGAACCAGGTATGCCATGATTTCTGTCATCTCAGTGTAGTTCTGAGAGTCAGGTCTTCATGCTATCGCCGGAACCAAAAAATAAACGCTGTTGGTTGCGTGGCAACACTGCTCCTGTATGTGGGATGTGTAATAACCTCTCCGTTTTGTCCAAGTTTTGTGCGTGCGTGTCGTTGTTTTGCTCGTGAAGTTCCCGTTTTCCCCCTTTTACCTGCATTACAAGACGACTAAGCTACGCAGACAAAATGTCTTGCTGCAGATTTGTTGTCTTGACGCATGTTTTCAGTCGCTCTCCCAACTGAGCTACGCGGACAGAATGTCTCGCTGCAGATTTGTTGTCTTGACCCATGTTTTCACCTCTGTAGTACGTCACAGGGTGTTCTGTGTTGTTGTTTTCTTTTTTTACGCTGTACCGGGGATTTTATTTTTGTGTAGTCCCTTTTCTTTGTGCATATCCTTCACACCGTTTCATGCCGTGTTTAGCGTATCTTGTGATGCACGTACTTAGTCCTGCTTGGTTTTGTGTTGCTTTTGTCGTTCTGAACCTTGGTGCTTGGCGTTTTTCCACCATTGAGCCCACTATGTGGTCAACCAATCAATAACTCAAAGACTAAAAAGCAAACAGTGTGATAACAATGTGAAAAGCTATCCCAGCTGCACAACTTCAGGAGACTCGCGAAACGAAAGAATTGGTGCCTGGATGAGGGGAGTCATTAAACGTGCCATCGCGAGGTTTCTTTTTTCAACAAAGTTTCTTGCTAGCGCGGAGAATGCACTGCATTAAAAAGCGTTTCCTCTTCTTGTAGGCTTCATCAGGAAAATGTGGGAGCCGTCTTAAATAAAATGTTTGCTTATTTCTTCTGTCTTTGTGTAAAAAATTTCTTCGGAGCAAGGACCTTGGTTGGTCAAAAAGCATAAAAATGTAAATACATAGATATTGTCGTATCACAATATTTATAAATATTGGCTCGGAACAAGGGAGCGACACCCCTCAATCATCTACAGACACCAGCTGAAAACCGGGTTCCGTGATGCTTAATGATATATGTCCAAAACAGCGCAAAACGGGGTGATGCTAAGTTGAGCTCTCCTGAATCTGATGGAAGTGACATCTGTGACGTAATACAAAGGTAAAGCACGTGTCAAGACGACAAATAAGCAGCATTACATTCCGTCCGTGTAGCTTAATTGGGAGAGCAACTTACTTCGGAGTGAGGAGTTGCGGCTTCGATCGTCGTCACGGACAAACTTGTGTTCATTTGGCTTCGAATCTATCCTCCATCATACCAGGTATAAAGTTTACTGTTGAGATTGAGGAATCTGGGTCACTTCCTTATCTTGACTTTCTGGTTTCCCACACCTCTGACCACTCACATTTCAACTTTTCGGTTTGCCGAAAATCAGTACATGTGTTGAATGGAATAATAACCTCAACTCCGGTTATTATTCCATTCAACACATGTACTCCAACCCCCTACAAATTTTCGGCTCTCAGATTATGTGTACACAGAGCATTTTCATGCTCTTCAACTTCTGATAGCCGAGATATGGAACTTTGAAAAATAACCGAGATTGCTGATATGCATGGATACCCTTAGGGTTCTGTTCAAAGACTTGCTCAACAGTATGAACGTAAAACTTCTACAACCCTAACTAGAAATGTACCCACGATTAAATATGCGGGGAGCATGGACTACCAAAAATCAAAAATTTGTGATCTCTTTATTACAAAACCCCTGTTTCAGTAATTAGACGTATTTGAGACATCATCATCATCATCATTGTCAACCATTATCAATCCACTGCTGGACGAAGGTCTCCCAAGTTTCCTCCACAACGGTCTGTCTTGTGCCAGTCTCCTCCATGTCACTCCCGCATACTTTCGAATTTCATCCACCCATCTCCCATGTGGTCTTCTTCTGGGTCTTTTCCTGTCCCTTGGAATCCAATCTAAAATTTCGGCTGTCCATCGATGGTCTGTTCTTCTGGCAGTATGTCCAGCCCATTGCCATTTCAGGGATTTAACTCTGATCATGATGTCTTCCACTCTTGTCATTTTTCGGATCCACGTGTTCCTCTTCTTATCTCTCCTGGTTACACCAAGCATGCACCTCTCCATGCTGCTTTGAGTTGTCTGCAGCCTTTGTATGTCTCTTTTAGCTAAGGTCCACGTCTCTGCACCATACGTAAGCACTCAAGGATGCATTGATCAAACACTTTTCTTTAAGACATAATGGCATATTGCTCTTGAAAATTATGCTGTTTCTTCCAAAAGCTCTCCAGGCAAGTTTTGTACGCCGATTAATTTCTTCACCAATGTGACCCTCACTTGATATCTGCTGTCCAAGATAAACGTACGTGTCTGTTATCTCCAGCTTTTCTCCATCAATCGCTAAATCTTCATTTCTTGTAAAAGCATTATACATCACTTTTGTCTTCTGAAAGTTCATTTTTAATCCCACTTCTTTACTCTTGTCAGCAAGTTCCTGGATCATACGCTGTAGCTCTGATGGGGTAGTTGCAAAAATGACTATGTCATCAGCAAAACGAAGGTGGGTTAGATAATCTCCATTAATCTTTATCCCTTTGTTTTCCCAGTTCAGTGATTGAAAGACATTTTCCAATGTGGCATTAAAGAGCTTCGAAGATATGGTGTCACCTTGTCTTACTCCTTTTCCAATTTTTATGTGTGTTGTATTTTCAAACAGCCGAATCTTTGCACTTTCATTTTCATAGATGTTATTAATAATATTAATGTATGCATCTTCAATACCGCAGGATTTCAGAGCAATTGCAACTGCTGATGGTTTCACCGAATCAAAGGCTTTTTCATAATCGATAAAAGCCATGCACAATGGAAGTTCATATTCCCTCGCTCTTTCAATTAGTTCTCTCAGTACGTGGATATGATCTGTTGTGCTGTAGCCACTCCTGAATCCAGCTTGTTCTCTCGGTTGAGCCATGTCCAGTGTCACCTTCAAGCGGTGTGAAAGAACTTTAGTGAAGATTTTATAAACCACTAATAGGAGGCTGATAGGTCTGTAGTTCCTGAGATCCTCAATGTCACCTTTTTTATGTAGCAAGATCATTGTAGCGTTGTTCCAATCCTCAGGAATTTTCCCTTCATTAAGGCATCGAGTGAAAATTTGGGCGAGTACTGTTTCGATTTCTCCACTTGCTTCTTGTATGATGTCTACAGTAATTCCATCTTCTCCTGGAGCTTTTCCCCGCTTCATGTTCTTGATTGCATGTGCAACTTATGCTGGAAGGACTGTAAGAACTCTGGTACTGGTACCTTTCATGATGTCTGGAGTACATGTATCATCCCTTTCATATAATTTGGAGTAGAAAGCTTTCACTCTTGTCAAAATTTCGCCTCTATTTCTTGTTACAGAACCATCTTCTTTTCTCAGTGCAATAATCTGTTTTTCCCCTTACTGAGATGTCCCTTTGCTATCTTTAGGCTTTGGTTGTTTTAAATTGCTTTCCTTACTAGTTCACAGTTGAATTTCCTTACGTCTTCAGTGATACTTTTTCGTACTGTCTTGCATAGCTCTATATATTCAACTTTGGAAGTCACATCTTCTTTAGTTGTCCTCATCACTCTTCTTTTTTGCATCAACATTTTGGTTTTTCCTGATAATTTGTTCACATGCAATTTGTTCTTAGACCCAGCTAATTTTGTTGCTGTTTCCATAAGAACGTTGGTTACTTTTCTGTTAACTTCAGAAATATCCACTTCTTCCGATGTTAGGCCTTCTAAAGCAGAGAATCTGTTCTTCAGTTCCAATTTGAAGGTATTATGGTGTTTTTAAGGTTGGTTATGTCAATACATTTTGTTTGTCTTATGAGCTTGCTACGTTCGAGTTTAGTGTTGAGGTGCATCTTACATCTCACCAATCTATGGTCACTGCCTGTGTTGAACTTGTTTAGCACACTGCAGTCTTCTATGACGAATTTTTGGTTACACATAATAAAATCAATTTCACTTGTCGTCCCATTTGGATGTCTCCATGTCCATTTCCTGTGTGGCTTTTTGTTGAAAAAGGAGTTCAAGATGAAAACCCTTCTGCCTCTGCAAACTCTACCAGAGTATTTCCACGCTGGTTTCTGTTGCCGTGACCGAATTTACCTACTGAAGTTTCATTCTGTTGCCGGTGCCCTATTTTTGCATTGAAATCTCCCATAATTATCTTCAAGTGCTGCTTACCTTTATTATTTAGATGACGAATTTCCTCATAAATTTCTTCAATTTCTTCTTCAGCATGACTTGTGGTGGGTGCATAAGTTTGAATTATCTGAGCCTGGTATCTTCTCGAGAGTTGGATAACGAGTCGTGCAGCTCTGTCAGAGGAACTTTCAACTTCTACAACTTTATCCTTCAGTTTCTTGTTTATTATCAATCCAACACCACTAGTTCAGCCAGTATCTTTCCCACGATAGTAGAAGAGATGTCCACTTTTCAGTTCAATGCTATCTTCTCCTTTCTCCTTACCTCACTTAGCCCGACGATGTCCCACTTGATCCTTTGTAGTTCCTCTTCCAATTCAAGAAGCCTTGAATCAGAAGATAGGGAGCGTCCGTTATACGTAGCCAAGGTCAGCATAAGATGGCAGCCTAGTCCGGTCCTCCGGTGATTCTTAGCACCCTCTGCCTTCATGTCGCACTGGCCGCTGCCTTGGCCAGGTACATTCCAGCTGCCGGAGACTGAGGGCCAAGATTTAAGTTGTGGAGTCATTTTGGAGGGGTTTGGCCATAACTCACCACGCTGGCCAAGCGGGTTGGTGAGTGTGGGATAGCATTTCCTCTAATCCCGATGGTATAGTTATACCGCTATTGGCGGTCGTCAGAGCCCCTTTAGTGGGAACAGGATGTACCACGAGAAGGCTGGGTTGACATTTGTCAAGGAAAGGCTGTGATGTTACGCATCACCTGACCTTACATCCCGATTGAGACATAGTTCCAACTATTTCCCGCTTTGGAGTGTATACTATTCCTTTAATGGACAACAAGTTAGTAAACTCATGCAAAGCATTGATTATGATACGCTTTCCAACATGCCAGAATCTATTACTCAAGTTATGTGGATACTGGCTGTGGAATAAATCTCGCTCCTGTGTCCTGACCTTTGACCCCATTTCGATCGTATTCAACAGAACCGGTTCACTGTACTCCCGGAACAACATGATAAAGTTTTGTTGCAATAGAAGCAGTTTTACGCAAGTTATGAGAATAATGGCTGTGGAATAAATCTGGTTTTGTGCAATGACCTTTGACCCCATTTCGTTGATATTCAACAGAACCGGTTCACTATACCTCCGGAACAACAGGATAACGTTTTGTGGCAATCCAAGCATTTTAGGTACGTTATGATGCACAAGGGCAATGGAATGGATTCCACTCCAGTGTCTTGACCTTTGACCCCATTTCGCCCATTTTCAATAGGGTTCGTCCCCAGTGGCTCCCTACCACATACTAAAATTTCATCGAAATCGAACCATTTTTACGCAAGTTATGACGCGTAAGGGCAATGAAATATATCCCGCTCTTATGCCCTGCCTGACTTTGACCCCATTTCGCCAATTTTCAAAAGGGTTCGTGCCCAGGTGGTTACCTATCACATACTAGAATGTCATCGAAATCGAACCAATTTTTACGCAAGTCATGACACATAAAGCAATGGAATGCATCCAGCTCCTATGTCCTGACATTTGACCCAATTTCACCCATTTTCAATAGGGGTCGTCCCCAGGTGGTTCCCTACCACATACTAAAATTTCATCGAAATCGAAAATTTTTTTGGCAAGTTATGACGCATAAGAGCAATGGGATGGATCCCGCTCCTATGTCGTGACCTTTGACCCTTTGATCCTGCTTCGCCCATTTCCAATAGGGTTCGTCCCCAGGTTGTTCCCTACCACATACTAAAATTTCGTCGAAATCGAACCATTTTCACGTGAGTTATCGTGCGGATGGACAAAGCTGGAGCATATACGCTTCTTCAACTTACGGTTGGAAAGCGTAAAAAATGGACAACCGGCTGATCTTTGTTATGTAAGCTCGACCTTCCGAAGCCTAGGTATTCGCTGGGCTGAACATCGATATGCCATCCGTAAGAAATCTGCTACCTCGATATTGTCAAAAACTGTTTTTGAAAAGGACTTAAGACCTGACTGGGACAATGCGAACTTACTATCGACATCTTCTAATAAACGCTCTATGCTCTTCACTGAGAGTCTATTTATCATAAAACTGGGACCAAAATGCTGTTATGAGGACGTGCCTGTATACATTCCCAATGCCTGGATAAACTTGGTTCGACAGTACTCAAAAGAGGGAAGAATCTTAATACACTGACGGAAAAAAATCATAACAACAAGAAGGGGTTGTGTTGGATAAACGACAGCTGGTAGGCGGTGAGAGTACATCTGTAAGATGACGTCTATGCAAATTTCGCGCTCGGCGCATACGTGTGGCGCTAGTAGCGCCCTTCGGAACATGCAAAGCAGGTTTGCTGTAAATACGCGCTGTAACGTTCGTGAGCGTTAGTTATCGTTGAGATTCGACGTAGTGTGTTGATGTTAGTCAAGACTGCCTTTAAGAAGACGAAGAAGCCATTATCAACAGCTCACGGAGTTTGAACGAGGTCGTGTAATAGGGCTACGAGAAGGTGGATTTTCTTTCCGCAATATTGCAGAACGACTTGGCAGGAATGTAGCCACTGTGCACGATTGTTGGCAGCGGTGGTCAAAGGAAGGTACTGCCTCAAGAAGACCGAGTTCCGGCAGGCCACGTGGCACTACTGAGAGAAAAGACCGCCGTGTACGGCGTATGGCTGTGGCGCATCGTACTGCGTCTGCGGCAGCAATTCGAGCTTCAGTTGCCACCACAGTGACACAACGAACTGTTACAAATCGGTTACTTGAAGGACAGCTCCGAGCCAGACGCCCTGTAGCGTGCATTCCACTTACTCCAAACCACTGCCGTTTACGACGTCAGTGGTGTCAAGATAGAGCTCATTGGAGGATGGAGTGGAGATCTGTTATGTTTTCTGATGAAAGCCAGTTCTGCCTGGGTGCCAGTGATGGCCGTGTGTTGGTTAGAAAGAGGCCAGGTGAGCGCCTGCAACCAACCTGTCTGCGGCCGAGACACACTGGACCTACACCTGGAGTTATGGTCTGGGGAGCAATTTCCTATGACAGCAGGAGCACTCTCGTGGGTATCCCACGCACATTGACGGCACAGTTGTACGTCGGTCTGGTGATTCAACCTGCTGTGCTGCCATTCATGACCAGCATTCCAGGGGGTGTTTTCCAACAGGATAACGCTCGCCCGAATACCGCTGTTGTAACCCAATATGCTCTACAGAGTGTCGACATGTTGCCGTGGCCTGCTAGATCACCAGATCTTTCTCCAATCGAGCACGTATGGAACATCATTTAACGACAACTCCAGCGTCACCCCCAACCAGCATTAACCGTCCCTGTATTGACCGACCAAGTGCAACAGGCATGGAACTCCATCCCACAAACTGACATCAGGCACCTGTACGACACAATGCATGAACGTTTGCGAGCGTGCATTCAACATTTTGCCGCTTACACCGGTTATTAAATGTACCAGCATTTCACATTTAAAATGGCTCTTCTCGCGTTTACATTAAGCTGTGATCTTGAAACCTTAATCGATTACATATGTTACCTATACAAATGTATTGCCGCCATTTCATTCCTCTACAACTATTTTTTCGTGGTGTTGGGATTTTTTTTCCGTCAGTGTAATTACAAAGACTTTAAACAATTTGTAGTGAATGGGAATGACTTCGTGTTTTATTTATATACTATATATCCCTTGTGCTCCTATCTGTCACTATTTAACTTTGTGTCGTTCTAATCTGATTTCACTCATTGGCCTGATGATACGATCATAGTGGTTCGCAAAAGTACTTGCCAGAGCTTTTGTCAACCATGTTTTTAAATTGTAAATAAAGACGTTTTTAAATCATACGTTTTTTAAAAGATAATTTAGGGATGTGGTGTGTGTGCTTTGGATCCTAAAATTGTTACCGTGGTTTGACAGCATTATCAATCTTCTTACCTACAATTAGCACGAAATATCTTTGGCTGTTACGTATTGTGCTTTCACATTTGCCGAACGTAAAAATGAATGTATTGCCCGTTGGGTTCTTCGAAAAACGTGTGATGTTTGTTCCACACATCGTCTGGAATTAAGGAAAATTCGGCCTTCGCTTCAACAACAACAACAAAAAATTAAGAGGGAGATGATGTGATGTACTACAGATATAAAGCACGTGTCGAGATGACAAATCTGCAGCGATTCATTCCATCCGTGTTGCTTAGTTGGGAGAGCAACTTACTCCGGAGTGAGAGGGTGCGATTTTGATCTTCGTCACGGACAAGCTTGTGTTTTCACACTTGTGAAAAATGTTCAAGCTGAGCTTGAAATCCTTATTTGGTGACAATCGTTAATATCCACCGTAAGCTAAGCTGATGACTACACCTGCTTCGTCGAAATGCCGACTCTGCGGTGATATGCTGAACTCTTAAAATTTGATAGTGAAGGCGTTGCGTCAGCAATCCTGCCGGGATCCAGCAATATTTCACCCGGACAGGATCGGCCCATGGACCGGCAAGGGTCTGAAGCCCTCACGAGGACGAACACTTCCCACCCCTTTTGTCATAGCCCGTACGTGTGACGTGCTAATGGGCCAGGGTTCTAATTTGGCGACTGGCTGGGAGATCAATCCACTAGAGCGATGGATTATGGGGCCAAGACCCTTTATTTGTGTCTAGGCTAAGAAAAATTGATACGTGCATATTTATAAACCCGAGGGTCTCATGCATTGGGATATAAATCCTTTAATTTCATGAGCTCTCTCACAGAGATGAAAAGAAAAATATAAATATTATCCACCGTAAATGAATAATCATCGCTATTCCTTAAAAGTGGTTTTGAAGCCTAAATTCAGACTAGGAATTTATTAACTTACTAGCGTATAGCCCATCCTAGGACGGTTGTTTTTCAAATAAATATTAATATATAGGGGTTATTTATTGCTCGTCCTATGACGGAGGGAAATTTTTAATTGAAGCAGACTGAAAACAAATCAAATAGACGCCGGATTTCTGTAAGGAAATATAGTAAAAACTTGTATAGTAAGAACTTATTCATGTTAGAACTGAAAATTATATGCTATTTATTTCCGTTTTTCAAAAGACCTCGAGATAAATAACATTCTGTGTAAAATATTTGTTGTTTAACAACTGTAGATTAGAGCGTTTAGATAGATCTATGTTTTGCAAAATGCGAAATATAATCAGCACTAAACTCGAAAAGTTGTTTTCGTGTAAACTTACCTTAATAACTTTTACTTTGATTTTTCGCGTGAAATTACTTTTTCTCCGGCATACTTGTTATTCCCTTCACTGCTTGTTTTAGACTGTCCTATTCTATGGTTAGTTTGAAACTTCATACTGAATCTTTTTCTACAAAATAATGCGACATCTGGTATTACAAATCGGAACTATGTAAATTCTCGACATTGTGCTTTTGGGGCGACATCTGCTTTTAGATGAAATCATCTCAAGATTTTTGTTATTGTAGGTTAGAGCGTTTAGATAGAACGAAATTTTGCAAACTGTTTAGAATAAACTCGAAAAGTTAGTTAAATTAAAAAAGTAAAAAATAATTAAAGCGTACAAATTGATATTGGAATTGTGCTAAATTAAATTAATATATAAACGCAACTTGCCGTGATATTAAGATTTTAATTCGAATTTTGTAGATCGGATAAATAGAGCTTGAGTCACTGATAATCCAATGATTTTTAATTAGCACGCGATCATCTTGGCATCTCAATGTAATCGCCTGCAAGCTCAACTTGCTGCATATTAAGAATACAATTCGAATTTTGTAGATCGAAGAAACAGGGTCACTCGAGTCATTAATAATCCGATGTTTTTAAATTAGCACGCGATCACCTTGACATCTTAAAGTGATCGCGTGGTATTATATAGCAGGCAATCATTTTGACATTGCGAGAGCACACACGAGCTTGAACAATAAGTGATGGCGCAACAATGCGGATGTTGGTATGATGTCAAGCGTTCTAGAGAGACAGACGGATCTGGGCGTTTATATTAGAGGTCTGCACGGGCCTAATTTCAATATCAGACTCGGACTGGCCCGGGCCAGTCAATTGCAGCTCTTATTTAGGCCCGGCCCGTGATGTACCATTTGGTATTATTTTGTCTTCCTATTGTATTTTATTAAAATGTGAAAATTAAATAATGAAATGAGATGTTATTGAAAATATTTAGTTGAATTTAAGCCTAAAAATATATCTTAGCCTAAAATTTTGGCACCCGGTGGCGGTTGGGTGGTTTTAGAAGTTCTAGATGCATGTGCAGCTCTGTTATCGCTATGGCATTCGACAGGTGCCAGTTTTAGCTGCAGTTTAAAAGGAATAGTGAGCGATTTGGTTGATTTTCGGAGATTTGACATCAAGTTGAAGATGGGAGACCAAACTGTGCATTTTCGCCATATTTTACTGTTTTATTTCCGTAAAGGGAAGAACGCGCGTCAATCTTGTGAAAAGTTGCGTAAAGTGTACGGTGATAATGCTCTACAAGAACATCAGTGCCAGCGGTGGTTCGCAAAATTCCGTGTAGGTGATTTTGACCTCAACGATGCTCCTCGGTCCGGGAGGCCTACCGAGGATGATGACGACCAAATCAAGGCATTGGTCGAGTCAAACCCACGTTACAGGACACGAGAGATTGCAGACACATTGCACATCCATCATTCAAACGTTCACAACCACCTGAAGAAGCTGGGATACGTAAGCAAGCTCGATGTGTGGGTTCCTCATGAACGCGCAAACGGTCTTAGTCCCGACGTGCTGTTTCGCCTCAAACACATTCATCAGCGGAAGGTTCTGGTCTCAGTGTGGTGGGATTTTAAAGGTGTCGTGTTTTTCGAGCTCCTACCACGGAACCAAACAATAAATTCGAATGTGTACTGTCGGCAATTGGTGGACAGTTTGAACGAATCCATCATCCAGGAACGTCCAGAGCTCGTTCATTGTAAAGATGTTGTGTTCCATCACGATAACGCGAAACCACACACAAGTTTGATCACCCGCCAAAAATCATTGGAGCTTAGGTGGGATGTGTTGCCACACCGAGCATACTCGCTTGACCCTTCGCCGTCAGACTTCCACTTGTTTCGCTCTCTTCAACAGTCCTTGCGTGATATATCTTTCAATTCAGATGAGGCTGTAAATCAGCACCTTGTACAGTTTTTCGCCACGAAAGACAGGTCCTTCTATGAACGAGGCATTCTGCAGCTCACTGAAAGATGGCAAAAGGTTATCGAACAAAACGGGCATTATATCATTGATTGATCTCTGTTCTTTCTATCAATAAATGGCCTTTGCAAAACATGGCTAAAACACGTCATGACTTTTCCGACAACGCAATATTAACTAAACTTTGACAATTATCGAAAAATATAACCTTTGAAAACAGAGAAAAATGAAGACTAAGCGCGTTCAGAAACCCTTTCTCTGAACTAGTAAGCGGTAACACTATAAAAGTAAATCCCTATACAGATTCAGGATAGGAGAAACAATCGATGTCGTCCCACTCTCTCATACAAACACACACACACACACACACACACACACACACACACACTCACCCCTTTGCAGACATCCCCCGTCCCCCTCTTTTTTGTTGTGAACAAGCCCCAAAATGGTTTTACGATCTTAATACCTACATAATGGTAAAAACAGTGTCAGTGCCTCTCCTTGCTTTTCTGATTACGCCCTGGGCTATGTCATGGAAGTAAGTAAAGCCAGCAAAACAGTTAAACAGACCAGGAGATCGGGGAACACGACTTTTTCTTTCTTTACCATTGAGATTAAAAGAATGGGTTGACTTGACCCTGCCCGGCCAGTTGCTTTGTCCTCTAAACTAAAAAAAGGCCCGACCCGGCCCGTGCAGACCTCTTCTTTATATTATTAATTTGTTGCAGTCGCACTAAAACGGAAGAAGAGCTTCAAATTTGGGAAACATGGCGCTCACAACCGATTTCCTGGAATTAGAGATTCTTGATCTAAAATTGAAAGTGATGTTATTTTATATGATGTCATTTCCTCGAGAAAGAAGTAGGAATAAGAATAAAATCAAGTTACTGTTAAATCTTTTGCTACGTACGCAGGTAATCACCGGATATGGGTGTGCTGATCGAAATCAGTAGAAACTTTTCTTCTCGCCGTGCGATCACTGAGCTTTTATTGGCAGTTATGTCTTGGACAAGCGTGATGATTGCCGTCTCCTTAGCTTTTACTGGAGCCATATATTACTTCCTAAACATAATAATACGCAACAGAAGAAACTACGCCTTCAAACTTGGGACGAACGACAAGAGCAAAGTATGAGGATAGTTCCCCTTGGAGCTTCCTCTCTGTTTTAACCCAGTTGAAATAACAGATCACTGTAGGCACCTTCTCCCATGTGTGTTACCAACATCAGAACACACTACCTTTGGCTTAACCCGATTTTTCTAGATGTAAAAATAAAAAGTGTAGTGCATAATTCTAGGATGAAGAACTCTGATGGAGACACAGACTTCAGATGCGGAATTATAGATGAATGATGGAATTCAAGACTAAGATGGTGCTATGGTATTAATGTGGTGGGCGTCACAGCGGTTTGGATGCAGCCATCTCATAGGAAAAGTGTAGGATTTCTAGTGTTTAAAACAGCTCTCACGATATTAGTGAAGGACTACATTGCTAAACACAGCAGACGTTAGACTAGCCATTGCAATACAAGGTGGAAAGCAGTGCTCGGCAACACAAAATGGAAAGCAGTGTTCTGCAGTAAAAAATGGAAAGCAGTGTTCGGCAACACAAAGTGGAAAGCAGTGTACAACAATACAAAATGGAAAGCAGTGTTCTGCAGTAAAAAATGGAAAGCAGTGTTCGGCAACACAAAGTGGAAAGCAGTGTACAACAATACAAAATGGAAAGCAGTGTTCGGCAACACCAAGTGGAAAGCAGTGTTCGGCAACACGAAGTGGAAAGCAGTGTTCGGTAACACCAAGTGGAAAGCAGTGTTCGGCAACACGAAGTGGAAAGCAGTGTTCGGCAACACCAAGTGAAAAGCAGTGTTCGGTAACACCAAGTGGAAAGCAGTGTTCGGCAACACGAAGTGGAAAGCAGTGTTCGGCAACACCAAGTGGAAAGCAGTGTTCGGCAACACCAAGTGGAAAGCAGTGTTCGGTAACACCAAGTGGAAAGCAGCGTTCGGTAATACAAAGTGGAAAGCAGCGTTCGGCAATACAAAGTGGAAAGCAGGGGTCAGCAGTAAAAAATGGAAAGCAGTGTTCGAGTTCGGCAATGCAACATGGAAAACAGTGTTCGGCAATTCAAAGTGGAAAGCAGTGTCCGGCAACACAAAGTTCGGCAACACCAAGTGGAAAGCAGTGTTCGGCAATACAAAGTGGACAACAGTGTTCGGCAGTACAAAGTGGAAATCAGTGTTCTGCAACACGAAGTGGAAAGCAGTGTTGGGCAATACCCAGGGGAAAGCAGTGTTCGGCAACAGCCCAGTGGAAAGCAGTATTTGGCAACACAAAGCGGAAAGCCGCGTTCGGCAATACAAAGTGGAAAGCAGTGATCGTCAATACAAAGTGGAAAGCAGCGTTCGTCAATACAAAGTGGAAAGCAGTGTTCGGCAATATATAGTGGAATGCAGTATTCCACACTAGAGAGAGAGACAAGGAGATATCGTGTAGCACAAATATATCATGCAACTATGGCATAGCCGAGAAAGAATGGAATTCATCTGTGAGAGTCAGATTGTGTTACATAAGAGACAAAGGTGGAAGAAATTCATGAGGAGGAAAACAGCGTTATAGAAATGGTGGATGCATCAGAAGAAATGGATGAAAATGAGATTGTGCAGGACAATGTCAGATCATCGTACTTAATCCTGAAACATATATTTGGCGTGGAGGATTAATTCGACAAATGAAGAACATTGTTCTGGTGATGAGAAACCCAACGTGTGTATTTGGGGTGGGGTGGGGGGGAGGCGTATGGTGAAGTAGAAACAGATTTCATTATTTCAATGGAGAAAGCTTTGTAATGGCAGCATTTCGTGACGTTCTGTCAGCGTAGAACATTACAGTGGTATGAGGTACAATTGTACAGAATAAGATTACATCGCAAGAGGACGTAACAGCAGAGGCGGACAGTAGAACGGCAGCAAGAAATGAATTGGGGCAAAGAAGCGTTTAAAAATATAGGTAATCTGAAGTTCGCCGCACCCTAAGCACTTACATCCACATTTGTTACCGATGGTAAAGCTTGAAATTTACCCACGAAAATTAAGAAGACAACAGCAATTGGGAGCGTGCACGTGTGGTTGTGTTAGACAGAAAATCGATGAGACGAAATTTTGTTCGCGAAATTAGTACTAAATTTGGATGCCAAGTGATATGTGCTGAAGAATATTTCTGTAAGTATTTTTAGGTATGATTCATAATATCTGCCTATCCAAATATTACTGTGTTCAATTAAACTTTGACTTACTACACTCTGGTAACTATTAATAATTTCGCGCATGAAGTTTTATACATTTTAAATTTAACGTTCACTTTTCGCAGTAGAATGCTACATTTACTAAAACGGCCATTTTCTTTTTTTTTTTTTTTTTTTTTTTTTTTTTTTGCAGATATAAAAGTTTGAAAGGTATGACATTAAAGAAATTATTTATTTATTTATTTATTTGCAATGACGTTGAACTATTTTAACTTTTTTATGAAATAATGTTTTCCCCACTACTATTTAAGCCTGCACTCAAAGCCATTAAAAACGTCTTTCACGAACTTTCAAGACTGCCCTTCAAAGAAACATTTTTCTATATACTACATATAGACTAAGTATTATCAACTTTTTCTCTCTAAGTAAGTTCTTAATTTTCTATCTATGTTCGAAACCTTGTAGAGAGGACACGCAATTTTTGTTTTTGTTTTGTGTAGGATCGCAAGTATTGAAAAGAAATTCGACATAGAAAGCGAGCTTTTCGTGTGCTTATGTATCCATTTACCTTTCTGTAAAAAATAAATAGGGAGATTGAATAGGGTAAGTGCGTAAAATGAAAAAAAAATAAAAAGACAACGAGCAGCTCTACAGCATAATTAAATGATTAATAAACATTTTCAGGAAGATAAAGGAAGAAGGCAAACCATTGCTATGATACCTGCATGCAACTGGTGTGTACAGTGGTTTGAAAAAAATACTGAAATTGTAATGATTTGTACAAAAATAAATACAAACTTTTCGACAACGGAAACCGAAATTTCTCCCGTAATATTTTTGCGGTGTTTTCCCGGCATTGCATTACTGTCTAAATAGCATTTAATTATATAAATGTTTGTATTTAAGATCGGAAATGGAGAAAATTTTCCCGAAAACGGAAGTAGGGCGAAGCGAAGATTTCTCCCGTAATCGCATTTTTTTTCTAGCGATATTTCCTATGTCCTTATTTTTGTTAACTACAATTTTATTCCATAATTCATTATGTTTCAGCTTGAAAATAGAGGCAAAATCTAAGTACAGAGAGCAGAGGGTTTTTGATCCTAGTTATCATTGCAACTTCCGCGATACCCAGGCTAAGCTATTTTTTAAGTCAAAAAAACATAAAGTGATCAGTTTCTTTCTTTTTTTACGCTTTCCAACCGTAGGTTGAAGAAGCGTATATGCTCCAGCTTTGTCCGTCCGTCTGTCCGTCCGTCCGTCCGCACGATAACTCCCGTAAAAATGGTTCGATTTCGACGAAATTTTAGTATGTGGTAGCGGACCACCTGGGGACGAACCCTATCGAAAATGGGCGAAGTAGGATCAAAGGTCAGGACATAGGAGCGGGATCCATTCCATTGCCTTTATGCGTCATAACTTTCGTAAAACTGGTTCGATTTCGATGAAATTTTAGTATGTGGTAGGGAACCACCTGGGCACGAGCCTTATTGAAAATGGGCGGAATGGGGTCAAAGGTGAGGACATAAAAGCGGGATCCATTCCATTGCCTTTATGCGTCATAACATGCGTAAATATGGTTCGATTTCGATGAAATTTTAGTATGTGGTAGGGAACCACCTGGGCACAAACCCTATTAAAAATGGGCGAAAAGGGGTCAAAGTTCAGGCAGGGCATAAGAGCGGGATTTATTCCATTGCCCTTTTGCGTCATAACTTGCGTAAAAATGGTTCGATTTCGATCAAATTTTAGTATGTGGTAAGGAACCACATGGGGACGAACCCTATTGAAAATGGGCGAAACATGGTCAAAGGTCAGGCAGGGCATAAGAGCAGGATCCATTCCATTGCCTTTATGCGTCATAACATGCGTAAATATGGTTCGATTTCGATGAAATTTTAGTATGTGGTAGAGAGCCACTGTGGACCAGCCCTATTGAAAATGGGCGAAATGTGGTCAAAGGTCAGGACACTGGAGTGGGATCCATTCCATTGCCCCTGTGCATCATAACTTACCTAAAATGCTTGGATTGAGACTAAACTTTATCATGTTGTTCCGGAGGTATGGTGAACCGGTTCTGTTGAGTATTAACAAAATGGGGTCATTGCACAAAAGCCAGATTCCACAGCCATTATCCACATAACTTGAGTAATAATTTCTGGCATGTTGGAAAGCGTATCATAATCAATGCATTGCATGATTTTACTAACTTGTTTTTTTTTTTATTCTACCCGTGCAAATCTTTGTTGTTCTTCGCACATAGTAGCAATTTTGACCTTTGACCCCCTCCGATTTATTATGGTCCCACGATATCTTCCCCTGACTGGTCAAGAACTTTCTGCTACGGAGCATAGACGTAGTTAGAATTCCTACAGAATATCATGTGGCGTTTTGACTTTCGCTACTACACAAATTAACTGTATTAAATTATTAAAAATAGGTAAACCATGTTAAAGATATATTCTAAAGTACAGATTGTAAAACTGTTACCAACACGGGAACAAAAATAAGATTTGAAATCTCATAGAATACTTATTTAAAATTCCGTAACTTTCAGAAGACAAAAATTATGTACACCGCTTTTACAAGAAATGAAGATATATCGATTGATGGGGAAAAGCTGGTAATAAAACCAATACCTACATTTATCTTGGACAGCAGATATCAAGTGAGGGTCACATTGATGAAGAAATTAATCGGCGTATAAAACTTGCCTGGAGAGCTTTTGGAAGAAACAGTATAATTTTTAAGAGCAATATGCCATTATGTCTTAAAAGAAAAGTGTTTGATCAATGCATCCTTCCAGTGCTTACATATGGTGCAGAGACGTGGACCTTAACTAAAAGAGACGTACAAAGAATGCAGACAACTCAAAGAGGCATGGAGAGGTGTAACCAGGAGAAATAAGAAGAGGAACTCGTGGATCCGAAAAATGACAAGAGTGGAAGACATCATGATCAGACTAAAATCCCTGAAAATGGCAATGTACTGGACATACTGCCAGAAGGACAGACCATCCATGGACAGCTGAAATTTTAGACTGGATCCTAAGGGACAGGAAAAGACCCAGAAGAAGACCACATGGGAGATGAGTGGATGAAATTCGGAAGTATGCGGGAGTAACATGGAAGAGACTGCCACAAGACAGACCATTGTGGAAGAGGCTTGGAGAGACCTTCGTCCAGCAGTGGATTGATAATGGTTGACAATGATGACGATGATGATGAATTAATTCTAACCTAACTTCGACTTATAATTAAAGATGTAACCACACGCTATGACTTTCTTTGAATATCAAAAATTAAGTGGCAGGATGTCGGAAATTTGTGTAGGAAAAGTTCTCAATTTTTTTTTTATTCTGTTTTGTAAGCTGTAGGTTTTTTCTTTTTTTTTTTTTTTTTTTTCCGCTGTTTTTATGTTTTGCGGACCTGGTTCAGAAGTTTGTATTTTACTTAAGTTTTGCTTGAAGCTTCTTACAAGGATCATCCCCGGGGTCGAACAAACAAAACTGCACCAAACTTCCAAACTTCATTTACGTACCTCTGTGTTCAATGTGATATTCGTTTTTCTGTAAAACTCCGCAGTTGACCAGTAGAGGTCTCTGAAGATAGGTGCCACGTCGAAGCGTAAAGCGCGGAACTGCACGAAAATAATTATCACGTACATAGGAGTGTCGACGTCCGTAACTTCATAACGAGGGGTCAGGGTGTGCAAGTGTCAAAAGATTAATTCATCTGAGGGCTGTCTATAAAATGATCAAAGCAACAACCATTGCTGCAAAGTGCACAATAATTAATAAATGCAACATCGGTACACCCACATATTGCACACGCACGAAGAACATTAGTGTTGAAAGCCACGTTCGATGACACTTTTCTAATTCTGCACAGGTTCACCACAATGGTAGCCAGCTTTCTGCCAAGCATAACGAAGCATCGGCCTATAGATCTCCACAGACAGTTGATTGTAGATCATAGAAAGCATCTTCAGAAGGAATATTCCGTCATGTAATTTTGGCTGCGGCATGTTGGATCGTAGTTCTATGTAGTCTGTAATCCTCTTTGTGTAAATTTTATATTGTCTGAAAAAATGAACATTGAGGAGTTGAACATATTTCGCATTTTCTGGTGGAGTGATTTTTAAAAGAACTTGTTTTCCTCATGAGGCCTCCTGAAGTATTCGTTCATCCTTGGGTCCAGACCAGGAATCACAAAATATGAGCGACTTGTCAGACAGATGTGTATTCAAAACTGATGCACAAAAAGGTCGAGCCATTTTGTCGTCTCACTGCGTACACAGACAAACAAGGTATGTGATACAAGCAACTGCACACTCTCGACTGGCGTAGCAGCCGGCGAGTGACGGGTGACTCAACTTAGCCTTCTAGTGAGCAACTGCGGAGTTTTACGGAAAAACGAATATCACTATTGAATCATGAAATAAATACGGAATTTCACTATATAATACAAATTTTGAAGATGACAATCTGATTTTTGGTGTAAATGTGACAAGGATGGTAAGTCAGATAACATCCAAAAACTTGAACATTTCATCGTCTTGGAGCGGGACTCGAATCCGCGTCTCCCAGATAGCGCCCGGGTATGATAACCACTACACCACCCAGAACGACCAAGTCTCAAGTTTCCGATTAATTTGAATATAACCATCAAGTTTTCGGATATTATATGATTTACCAGCCTTGTCACATTTACACCGAAAATCGGATTGTCACCTTCAAAAATTTTATTATATGGTGTAATCCCGTATTTCTTTCATGATTTATCTGCTTCTTCGGGCAATCACGGGATAGGATTCTTAACCTCCAGATTCGCTAAACATGAATGCCGGTTTCTTTGACTAGCGAGTTCTATGACGGTTATATTCAAATTAATCGAAAACTTGAGACTTGGTCGTTCTGGGTGGTGTATTGGTTAGCATATCAGGGCGCTATCTGGGAGACGCGAGTTCGAGTCCCGCTCCAGGACGATGAAATTTTCAGGTTTTCGGATATTATCTGACTTACCATCCTTGTCACATTTACACCAAAAAAACGGATTGTCATCTTCAAAATTTGTATCACCATTGAATTCGGAGATACGTAAATGACTTATAACGGAAGTTTGGTGCGGTTTTGTTTGTTCGAACCCGGAGGTGTTCCTTGACTTAGTTTCTTTTATTTCTTTTGTTCTAAAAACATGATGTTGTCCATTTGGCAACGTTTTTTCCAAACACAGTTTTTTAAGAGGGGAAGGAGGAATGGTTAATAGTTGAATTCATGAAACATACTGCTATAATATTTTTGTTTACACTCAATGGACAAAACGTTAGAAATACCTACCTAACAAAGTGTTGGTCCTCCTCTAGCGCGAATAACAGCCTGTACACGCTAAGGCATTGACTCCACTAGATGCCGGCGGGTTTCCGAATGTAACGCCAGCCATGCTTGTTCCAGCATTGTCTACAACTCCACCCGAGATGCCGGTCCAGAATCCATGGATCTGATGTGACATCCCACAGAGCTTCCAAACGGTTTGAATCCGGGGACCTTGGGTGCCACTCGATGATTCCAAACACAGCTGAGTGTTCCTCGAGCCATGCCTAGTTGGTTGGGTCCCGGTGGGGTGGCGCATTGTTATTCTGAAGAACACCATCGGCCGCAGTATGCGCGATCGCCATGAAAGCGTGTAGGTGATCAGCTATCACATGCTGGTAGGTCACCGCTGTAAAGGTGCTCTCCAGACACACTAAGGGACCTAATGTGTTCCATGAGAAGGCTACCCAAACCATCACAGAGCCTTGAACAAACTCGACCAGGCACGACGGAGCCATGGCCTTACGCTGAAGACGCCGCTGTCGACGCCACACCCTCACCCTTCCGTCAGCTCGGTACAGCTAAAAACGGGATTCATCTGACCACAGGACTTGGCGCCTCACTGCAGAAGTCCAGTTTTGATGATCCCTGAACTAGGTGAGGCGTCATTTCCGATGACGAACAGTAGACAATGCTATTGGCTACTGGGCGACGGCTTCCGTAGCCAATAGCAAGCAGTGTACACTGTACCGTTTGCTCGCTAACGCTGTTTGGGCATCCGACATTTAACCTCAACGTGATTTGAGCCGCTTTTGATGAGCGGTCGGTCTGTACGGGCCTTGATAGTCTACGTCGAATCCGTTATCAATGGCGTACGGTCGGCCACCGCTTGTTATCAGGGAGCTGGTACGTCCGTCGATGGTATACTCGCGATACATCCTTGATACGGTTGCCCTCGGGAACTCTAGGGTTCTCACCACTTGGGCGAGTGAATGACCGGTCTGTCTTGTGCCGACAATATGGGCACGATCAACTTCGCTCAGATCACCGCGTTTACCCATGTCCGTTGATCGCGACACACTATTGGGAAGCCCTACTGTCCGCCTATTTATTGCCTGCGTTCAGTTTGTGACTATTCTACTCTGCGTGTGAGGAGGGGGATGTCCATTAGAGATGAGTTTGGGCTCAATTTTAGGAGCCCGGGCCCGGCCCGCTTTCTTTGATTACATGTGTTTACTGAGCCCGAGCCTGGATTCTTGGAAAATTTTGCTTATCAAGGCTTGCATTTATGCATTATACACTGGCCAAAAGATATGGCCCAAGCAAGGATTAGTTTTAAAATCATTAGTTCAAAAAGTTTAGTTCAGTTAATCCACTTCACAATATTAATATGTTTTTAGAAATACTACGCATAAAGCCAAATGTTCTAAAATGTGGATTAAAAAATAAATAAATAATCATCGTGCCCTTCGACCGTATCAGGATAATCAGTAATTTTGGTAAAAGCTGAAGAAAAGAAAATCGTTTAGAAACAAAAAATTCCATTCGTTATTTATTTTTGATTTCTAAATTTACTTTTATTTTGAATAAATTGCATTATAAAACGTACAACGACGTACAGACAGTGTTTGAAATTTTGACTCTAGAAGGCTAATCTTTGCAATATAATTTACATATATGCTAATTGGTAAAGGTAGTTTAGAGTGATGTAGTAGAATATTAAAAAAAAGCATGTAGAGAAATTTCCAAAATTAAAACAAAACAAAACGTAAAAACATTCCAGACCAGATATTTCTGCATTTTGTAAGATTAATAAAGCTTTGCGCTTAATAGTATAATAATCACAATATTATCATATGTGTGTGCAGTTTCCAGATCAAGGTTATCATGAAAAAAGAGAGAGAGAGAATTGGATCTAATGCCTCAGCGCTTCAACTTGATCTTCTTTTTTCTAAAACTCGACCTGCTGCACTAAAAACCAACGTCACCCCAAAAATCGCGGGAGTGAGGAAATTTTAAAGAATAAAAAACAGTGCTTCTAACTACACAATTTTGGAAATTAATACATCATTTTAAAGATAAGATTCTTGATTTTTAATAAAATACAAAAAATGGGAGTGTGATTTTTTCCCAGTTTTTCGATACCAGACCTCCTTAACTAATCCTTGCTTGGGCCATAGCTTTGGACAATGCATAATGTAAGTCTTGCTAAGCAAAATTTGTCTTGCAATGGCAGCTAGCTTAGGAAATTGAAAATCCTTCCACCATGGTAAAAAATCCACAATGAAATTCAACACGTGTAATTCAACCGGGCTCGGAATTACACGTGTTGAATTTATTACAGTAATGAAATTCAAGACGTGTAATTCCGAGCCCGGGCCCGGGTTTTTCTGTAATTAATGAATTCTGAGCCCGTCCAAGCCAGGGCCGGGCCCGAGCTCATCTCTAATGTCCATGCCAACTGTCCCTAATCTCTAATGTTTCGTCTATTGAGTGTACATCGCAACATTGTTTACTATGGTCTAAGCATTTATTTAGAATTTCTTTTAGTTTGTGTAGAATCTGACATCGGGTCGGGCCTATACGTCACACGTGTATCTGTCATTTTTGCACAAATTAGAAGTTAGCATTGAAGGGAATGCTTGAAATTATTTAAAAAAAACTGTTTCTTTGGAGGAAATCTATTCTAGGGTTAGGAAGCTTAAGAATGTTTTGGTTTGAGGGAGGGATTTTCTTCGTATGTTAAGTTTGTTTCTTAGAACTTGTGCTTTATGCATATGTGATATACGTAGCAGAAACTCACGTTCAACTAGATCTTTGTAAAAATGAATAAATAAAGATCTGTGCTGGTCCTTGAAAAAGCCATAAATTACTATTTGTTACAGTGTTATCCACATTCTTCCAATTTGTTTCCAACTTGGTTTTTATTGTTTTGGGTTAGTTTTCATGCCTGAATTTTTCCATTAGTTTGTATATTTTTTTTTATTTACTTATTTTTTCTGTTACATAAGGTTTAGCGTTTTTCTGAACTTTATTTGAAGCAGTAAAATAACACAATAAGAACAACAATTTATTTAAATTTTGATAGCGTGATAAAATTAACAACGGTGATTTTAGTATGAAAAGCAAACTATTAATTACGAGAAGGCAAGTCTAAGGGTAACATTCTAAAAAGGAATCGCATAAGCTTGTCATAGCACATAAATAACCAGCACAGGTTATCATAGCTACAGAATTTTTTTCAGCCTTTGCCTTACCTGAAAATGAGAGTTCCCACACGCTCAGACATTTTTTAGTAATAATTTCTCTTCGCAAAATGGTCAGCCTTTATTTGTGTGTTATACAGTTCAAGCGAAAAAAATTACCTTATAAATAATTTTCCCTGAATTTAATACATAATCGTTTCCAGTACTCAAGGAATAATCGTGAAAACGTCACCAAACGCCAGTGATCGTAAGTAGCAGAAAATTATGCTTGTGACGTGCGTGTACCGCAGGACGCACATGAGATAAAGGCAGATAGCAGCGTGAGCATACGTCCGTGTAGCTCAGTTGGGAGAGCGACTTTTTCCGGAATGAGTGGATCCAGGTTCGATGCCCGGTGTAAAAAAAAATGACGGAGAAATTTACTTCGTTATAAGCTATTCGCGCTACTTTGAAAAAGCGAAAAACAGAAGTTCTCCAAATTACGTGACATTTCCAGATTTTCTAGAGTTATTGGCTGGTACACGGACTGATGAGTGTGCTCTGCCTACAATCACGTACATGATTTGACATACATTATGAAAGCAAGCCAAACAATTAACCATTTTTTTTACTTATACCCTTTTGCTTATTAAACTTTTAAACTGTGTAGACAAAGATATTCGGACCAAATCTACATTTGCAAATAAACATGCATTTGCAGAACCAGATGAGCACGCGCGAAGGGTGTTGGGTGCCGTGTATAAAAGGGAACATTGGCACACCTGTTAGACCGTATTAGAAGGGATTATTCAGCGCAGATTTGAACTGACGATCTTAGAAAGGGACGTGGTTGTTGGATACCACCTGAGTAAGTAGCCACTATGTAGCATTCCCGCTCTTCTAGGATTCCTATACTGTCGATGATATTCTTCTTTGATGGAAAGCAAATGGCGCCACTATAGCAAAGCCTTGCAAACTGACTGGCTGACAAACGGAACTTAGTGTGGAATGTGAAGAACGTACACACGCCCTGAGCCAAATACCTGGCCGGCGATGTCACACAAGCCAATGGAACAGCCATTTGCACCAGAACAGCCGCTGGGGAACGGAATGTCCACGGTTATCAAGTTATGTCAGCTACGCATAAGACCTACATCACTCCAGACAATGCCAGAAAACTGCAACGGTGCCTCACTCTCCTTTCGTGGGTAACAGAAGTGTCGTGTGGTTTGATGAATCACGATGCCCCCACTTTCTTTCGAATGGACAAATTTGGATGGGGCGTTTGTGCAGTGAACTCTATCAGCCGGACTGTATTGTCCCTAACCTCATGTTTGGGAGACGATCTTCAATGGTGTGAGGCTGTTTCTAATGGGAAGGACTCATTCTTTCGGTTATAGTGCCTTCCAGTATTGGCTGCGAGATACGAAGACATTTCGGACCATTCCGTACTACCTACTCTATGGCAGTACTTTGGAACAGATCCCTCCCTCTTTCATCAGGATCGAGCACCATACCATTCTTCACGGATCGAGAACCTATCATCAAGATCGAGCACCAATCTTCATACCATTCTCACGGATCCCTCTTTCATCAAGATCGAGAACCATTCTTCACGGATCACTACCTACTCTGTAACGTACCAGGAGATGTGACGTACCTGCCAGAAGGACGCACACGACATAAATGCAGATAGGAATCAGAATAAAACGTCCGCGTAGCTCAATTGGTAGAGTGACTTATTCCGGAATGAGGGGATCCGGGTTCGAATCCTGGCGTGGACAGAAATGACGGAGAAATTTACTTCGTTATAATTGCGCCCGAACTATCCGGATGACCTGGCCGTTCAAAATCTCGCAATGGTGTGATGTTATTTCCACACCGCGAGATAGGAAAATTAAGATAATCCCTTCTCCAGCACTTCAAAAAAGAAAAAAAAAGGGGGGGGGGGGAGATGATGTAACGTACCAGGAGATGTGACTTACCTGCCAGAAGGACGCACACGACATAAAGGCAGATAGGAATCAGAATAAAACGTCCGCGTAGCTCAATTGGTAGAGTGACTTATTCCGGAGTGAGGGGATCCTGGTTCGAATCCTGGCGTGGACAGAAATGACGGAGAAATTTACTTCGTTATAACTCTATGACAGTACTTTGGAACAGATCCCTCCCTGTTTCATCAAGATCGAGCACCATACCATTTTTCACGGATCGAGCACCTATCATCAAGATCGAGCACCATTCTTCATACCATTCTCACGGATCCCTCTTTCATCAAGATCGAGCACCATTCTTCACGGATCACTACCTACTCTATGGCAGTACTTTGGAACAGATCCCTCCCTCTTTCATCAAGATCGAGCACCATACCATTCTTCACGGATCGAGCACCACACCATTCTTGTCCAGGTCTAGTTTGAGAAGCAGTAAGTTTAAGTCTTGCGCTGCCCTGATCGAAATCGCGATAAAAATGCAACAGAACATCTGCAGAACTAGATGGAACGCCGAATCTCTTATCAACCGGTAAGATCTTTCTATACTGCAGTTCTGGCAGAGGTTTTCGGGAGGAATGGAAGAAAATTCCGGTGCGGACCTACCAAAGTCTTATAGAAAGGAAGCCTGATGGGCCGATGCAGTCACAGCGGCCGAAAATGACCCGACTGTGTATTGATTCTGGCTAAATAGATGTTCTTGGTTCCATTAATCCTTGGTATCCGAATATGTTCTTCTGCATTGTGTATACAGGGTGATTCATAAAGAAGTATACAGTTTCAATGCACTATAAAACAAGAACAATGTAAGATATTTTATGTTACCTGTAACAGATATGTAGGGGAATATTTAAAGTTTTTAGAGACAGTCACAGATGTTCTATATGTGCACCCTTAGCCACACGGCACACATGAAGCCGGTTATCCATTTCCACCCAAACGCGAGGTAAGAGATCTGAATCAAGTGCAGTGATAGTGCTGTGATACTGCAATTTGTATGAAATCATTTTCAGCTTCTTTCTCAAAATTCTCCAGACAGTGGGCTGTGAAATCTGCACTTCACGACTCACCCTTCGCTTTGATTTTCCCGGGCTTCGTTGAATGGCGGTGCAAACGCTATCGACGACTTCTTCCGATACACGCGGTCGTCCAGGACTTTTAAGTTTGCACAAACAGCCCGTAGTTTAAAAATTTTTATGTCAATCGTAGATAGATTTTCTGGTTGGAGGTTCTTTCCCGAATCGTGATCGAAAATGCCGTTGCACAACATTTCCAGATTCCGTTTTGCTCAATTCAAGAACACAAAACGCCTTCTCCACTGAAGACGCTGTCATTTTGACTGAACCGTCACGTGACACACGCGCTATCACCTACGTCACTTCCCTCAGTAGCGGGACACAAACTTTATGAGTACATCTACCTAACGCTTCGCAGTTGTGGTCCGTGTCTTCAACTGTTACTGTTTAAGAGCGTCTGGAAACTGTATATTTCTTTATGAATCACCCTGTATTTACTATTTCAAAAGATCACATAATAAGAGTGGTAAAATCTATACCCAGAAACATATTTGTGGAAATGTGGCGATAAACGTTTCCTCTCAGTAAATGTGGAGAAAAATTTTCTTCCACCTACGAGCAGTGTAATAAAGCATCATTGTGTGCTAATGGTTTATTATACCACTTGCAGGGAGAGACAGAAATCATTATCGTCTTTTTAGCACGCCTTTTGTAAAAAAAGATCGTCCTTATGTTATCGGTTTGTCCGTCCGTCCGTCTGTACCCACAGTATCTCTGCAACTATTAGTTCGATTTGAAAAATTCTTTTTGCATTCGAAAGCTTGAAATATGCGAATGATGATCCTTCATTTCGTTTTTTTTGTTTTACGATGTATAATTTCGCCGCTAGAGGGCGTAAATGCAGATGATGTCGAATTCAAAAATACGTTTTATTCCACATATTTGCTTCCAAACATCCGATTGAAGAAATTCTTTTATCTTTCGATTTCATTTATGTCGAAGAGTATTTTGGATATAGTTTATTTTTCAAATTACGCATAGATTTTCCGCTAGGGGGCGTAAAAGTAAATTGCATTTCTTCCGATAACTCTTCTTCTAAAACTCCGATTTGAAAAATGTTTTTTTCAAATCGGGTGAGGTATTGTGTCTGCAGGGCACAACGTTAACATTTTATTTAAACAAAAACGACATGTTTTTAAAATAAGTTGTTCAAGTACAGTATTATTTTCGTAAGCAAAATTGGGAAATTTTGTAAAGAAATTTAAGACAATGCGTCCACAGCAAGCAAAAACTTGAAGGCAACATTCCACTAACATTTGTACCTTACATACGTGGCGTAACTAGTCAGGTCCATGTATGTCCAGGTGGTTGTCCGGAATTGCATGAATTCTTTTGTAGCCGGTAGTGAAAAGCACTGAAACCGCCCCGGTGGTGCAGTGGTCTGAGCTCTGGTTTATACCAATTCGTCAAAGACTCTGGGTTCGAATACCGGTGAGGCATGGATGTTGTGGTTGTCTTACGGCACGGGCTCTCTCCCTCCCCTGGAAACAGTTATCTTAAATTAGGGACGGGAGACTGCCTTCAGCCCATTGAGTTGCTCACGGTAGTCGTTCAACCTTCAATTAAAAGCAGAAAAAACATATCAACTTTGTTCTTGCAGTGTTTCGCAGAAACAGAAGAAGTTGCTATGAAGCTTGCCCAAACAAAAGTAATGCTCGTCCACCCGTCGCCCATATTGATTTTGAAGTCCAGCGACTTCCCTGCTGGTGCTCCAAAACTTCCCAGCCAAGCGTTTCATTGACCGATTTCGCGACATGCAGCCTAGCGTTGTCATGCAGTAATTTCATGGGACACAATCTTTGGCTGTGAATGGACGTTTCCGACAGATTTCTTGGTTCAATCGCAGCAATTGTTGCTTGTAGCGATCAGCAGTAACAGTTTGACCCTGTTCCTATAGTTTATAATAGAGCACACCCTTCATATCCCATTAGATGCACAGCAGAACTTTCTTGGAGTGAATATTGCGTTTCGGTGTGGAAGTCGCCGCTTCACCGGGATCTACCCACTGCTTTTTGCCTTTGGGATTGTCGTACCATATCCACTTTTCATCACCCATATCGATTTTCCAGTGGAAAGACTTCCTGAGTTGTTTATTCAACAAATTCAAACACTTCGTGACACGCTCATGAAGATAACTCAACAAACCATTTCCAATCGACCTTGTTCCTCTGGCTCAGGTCATGTGGCACCCATTTCCTTTCCTCCTGAATATTTCCCATTGCACATGAACGATTGGAAATGGTTTGTTGAGTTGCGCCCAGTTGTTCAGCTAGTTCTTTTTGCGTTTGAGACGAATCTCATCCAGCAATGCTTGCAGTTCCTCATGTGCAATCTTCTGCGGGGCAGCGCTACCTTCTCGATCGCTAACATCAAAACCACCTGCTTTAAACCGTCTAAACCAAAACTCACACGTGCTTTTCGATACAATATTGTCCCCCAGAACAGAACAGATCGACGCACATGCTTTTGCCGCACTTTTTTCCTTGTTGAAATTCGTAACGAATGCAGTGTCGAATAAATGCAGTATCGCTTGCCTTCTTTCAGCTACCGATGTGTAAGTGCGTTTGACTGTTGGGCAAACTTCTGTGTCACATTTTATACTATGGACCAGTTACGGTCACATGAAAACAGCGCGGGGCAATGTGGGGTATGTAAATTAGCGGTATACGTCACACAAAAAACGCTTTAAAACTTATTTGTACACCTAATACAAATATATTGAGCAAAAGTAACATTTTTGTGTTTAGATCATCATTAGCACGTCTTTTGTGTAATAAAAAGAAGATCGTGTTTATGTTAACGGTTTGTCCGTCCCCCTGTGCACACCATATCTCTGCAACTATTAGTCCGATTTGAAAAATTCTTTTTGCTTTGGGAAGCTTGAAATATGAGAATTATGATTCTTTCCAATGTATATGAACTCACTCTGTCTGAGCACGATTTAAAAACTTAAAAGTGTTGCTAAATAAAAACTGACATTTATTTACTCGCTAAAACACAGAAAAGTTAAAAACAAATGAGGGCGAGATCTTTCAGGGTTCACTATGACCCCCATCATCAAGCCGAATTCGGTTTACAGCTTAAAGTATGACCCCATCATCAGGGGAATTCGTCCTGATGATGGGGTCATACTATTGTTTTAACTTATCTGTGTTTAGCTTGTAAATAAATTTCAGCTTTTATTTAGCAACACTTTTAAATTTTTAAATGACGGTTAGACAGCGTGAGTTCATATACATTGTTATAATCAGCACGAATTCCTCTCATATTCACATATGATTCTTGAAGTCCGTTTTTTTCTTTCGACGGGTAGCTTCGCCATTAGAGGGCGTAAATGCAGATGATATCGAATTCAAAATATATTTTGAATTTGAAGAAAAATTACTTCTTCCTTTCGATGCCATTTTTAACGAAGACTATTTTAAGCAGTTTCTTTTTTCAAGTAAATGCACAGATTTTCCGCTAAGGGGCGTAATGGTAAATTGCAATTTTCCTGATATCTCTACTTTTAAAATTGCGATTTGAAAAATTATTCCTGTACCGGATACAGCTCCTGGGGGAAATGTTTTGAATATATTTCTAATTTTTGATTTTAAAAAAATGGTTTGGCCACTAGGGAGCTTAAGTGTTTATTTCTGCTTCTTACGTATTTTCTGCAAAATCTAAGCTTCTGAAAACTCAATTGAAAAAAATATTTCGTGGACCGAAACCGCTCACCTCGGAAAATCTTTTTTAATTACTTTCTTCTTAAAATAATACATAGTTTTCCCGCCAAGGGGCGTAGATGTAAATCTTATTTATGTCAATATCTCTGCTTGTACGAGTCCGATTTGAAAAATTCTTCCTTTGTTGGAGAGCGTTTCCGGTGCAAAATGTTTCTTATACACTGAGTGGCCACTTTGTTACACTATGACCATCTGACAGTTTTAAGCATATAAGCTATGGCGGCACGCTGTTGCCGCCAGAGGGCGGTGCTATTATAAATAGGGAAAGCTTAGTGCTTGCGACAGTAGTAGAAGAGATTTTTGGGTGACGAGATGGGTAAACAAATGCGATTTGACAGACTTTCAACGTGGAATGATTGTAGGAGCTCGGAGCCATGGAGCGAGTATCACCAAAACCGCCGCATTCGTGAAATGTTCCAGAGCAGCTGTTGTTAAAGTGTTTAAAGGCAGGACTGTCAGTCAAAAAACTGGGTCTCTACGTGCAATGTGTGGTCGTCATCGACTAGTGACTGCTCGGGCAGAACAGAGAGTGTCCATCCTGGTAACAGACAACAGAAGGGCAACAGTGCAGAAAATTACAGACGATCTTAATAAACGATCCCCTCAAATGATCTCTGCACGCACTGTTCGCCGTACACCGCATTGGATGGGATACGGCAGCCTCAGGCCTGTTCGAACACCTTTGCTGTCTGCAGTTAACAAGAGAAAACGTCTCCAGTTCGCACAGGAGCACAAGGATTGGACAGTCGATAATTAGAAACAAATTGTGTGGTCCGATGAATCACGTTTTCAGTTGCACCATGCCGATGGCCGAGTGAGAATTTGGCGGACACAGCACGAAAACATGAACCCCAAATGCATTGCTACAACCCTTCAAGCTGGTGGAGGCAACGCTATGGTTTGGGGATTTTTTCCTGGCATGCTTTGGGCCCTCTAATTCGTGTTGGCCGCCCCGGTGGCGCAGTGGTCTAAGCGATGGCCTCTGATCATTCTTCCGAAAGGGGTCCGGGTTCGAATTCCGGTGAGGCATGGATGTTGTGTTTGTCTTACGGCGCTGGCTCTTTCCCTTCGCTGGAGCCAGTGACTCTACATTAGGAACGGGCGACTGCTCATAGCCCATTGAGTTGCTCGTGGTAGTTGTTAATCCTTCAATCAAAAAAATTCGTGTGGTCAACGTCTGACTTTCACATCATATCTAAACATCGTTGCGGACCATTTGCATCCTGTCATGTAGCTGGTTTATCCCAATGGCGATGGCTACTTTCAACAAGATAATGCGTCCTGCCATAGTACTCGTATAGTAAAGGATTGGTTTCAGGAACATGCCGGTGAGTTTACTTTGCTTAGGTGGCCCCCACAATCTCCAGATCTCAACCCCATTGAGAATTTGTGGATAAAGTTGAACGAGCCATCAGACAGCTGGATCCACAACACTGCAATCTCACATACCTGAAAAGTGCTATTCATCAAGCATGGTCTCAGATCCCACAAAACACCTATTAACATCTCGTGGAGTCCATGCCACGAAGAATCGGTGCAGTATTAAAGGCAAAAGGTGGCCCAACGAAGTACTGAGGGAGCAGTCATAATAAAGTGGCCACTCAGTGTATAAATTCGATTTTTCTTAGAGCATAAGTCTGCTACTAGAGGGCGCTAGTTCAAGTTTCCATTTACGCAGTTTCTGCGGGATTAAAAACCCGCTATAAAAAATTCGTTTTCGGTTACGTAAGTATAGAAACTCTTTGTAAATAATTTTTTCCCAGAACAATACAAAATTTCGCCGCTAGGGGCCGCCAATATTTGGTATGTTTTTCTTAATATCCCTGCTTTTTCTTAATCTCTGCTTTTAAAAAAGTTCTTTTAAACCGGTTACAGTTAATCTTGCGGAATGCTAGGTTAGTATTTGAGGAGTTTTATAGTTCAGAGTTCTGTTGTTCAGTGATGTTTGTGTACTTCTGTTTGCATCTGCATCTCCATCTTCTAAAAACCGTATTGAGAAATTTCCTATTTACTGCAGAGTCGTGCTCATTCCCTGCAATAGAGATGTGGAGCATTATCCCCTTTAAATAATGCACAGGTTTCCCGCTAGGGGGCGTAAAGGTCAAAACCTTTTTCTCGCTATCTCTGCTCCCGAGTTATGTATTTGAAAAGTTATTTTTCCTTAGCATAGCTTTTCCCTTGAAGAATGTTTTAAAAAAGTTATTTTTCCTTAGCATAACTTTTCTCTTGAAGAATGTTTTAAAAAAGGTATTTTTCCTTAGCATAGCTTTTCCCTTGAAGAATGTTTTAAAACAGTTATTTTTCTTTAGCATAGCTTTTCTCTTGAAGAATGTTTTAAAAAAGTTATTTTTCCTTAGCATAGCTTTTCCCTTGAAGAATGTTTTTAAAAAGTTATTTTTCCTTAGCATAGCTTTTCCCTTGAAGAATGTTTTAAAAAAGTTATTTTTCCTTAGCATAGCTTTTCCCTTGAAGAATGTTTTAAAAAAGTTATTTTTTCCTTAGCATAGCTTTTCCCTTGAAGAATGTTTTAAAAAAGTTATTTTTCCTTAGCATAGCTTTTCCCTTGAAGAATGTTTTAAAACAGTTATTTTTCTTTAGCATAGCTTTTCTCTTGAAGAATGTTTTAAAAAAGTTATTTTTCCTCAGCATAACTTTTCCCTTGAAGAATATTTTTAAAAAGTTATTTTTCCTTAGCATAGCTTTTCCCTTGAAGAATGTTTTAAAAAAGTTATTTTCCTTAGGATAGCTTTTCCCTTGAAGAATGTTTTTAAAAAGTCATTTTACCTTAGCATAGCTTTTCCCTTGAAGAATGTTTTAAAAAAGTTATTTTCCTTAGCATAGCTTTTCCCTTGAAGAATGTTTTAAAAAAGTTATTTTAATTAGCATAGCTTTTCCCTTGAAGAATGTTTTAAAAAGTTATTTTTCCTTAGCATAGCTTTTCCCTTGAAGAATGTTTTTAAAAAGTTATTTTTCCTTAGCATAGCTTTTCCCTTGAAGAATGTTTTAAAAAAGTTATTTTTTCCTTAGCCTAGCTTTTCCCTTGAAGAATGTTTTAAAAAAGTTATTTTTCCTTAGCATAGCTTTTTCCCTTGAAGAATGTTTTAAAAAAGTTATTTTTCCTTAGTATAGCTTTTCCCTTGAAGAATGTTTTAAAACAGTTATTTTTCTTTAACATAGCTTTTCCCTTGAGGAATGTTTTTAAAAAGTTATTTTTCCTTACCATAGCTTTTCACTTGAAGAATGTTTTAAAAAAGTTATTTTTCCTTAGCATAACTTTTCTCTTGAAGAATGTTTTAAACAAGGTATTTTTCCTTAGCACAGCTTTTCCCTTGAAGAATGTTTTAAAAAGTTATTTTTCCTTAGCATAGCTTTCCCCTTGAAGAATGTTTTAAAAAAGTTATTTTCCTTAGCATAGCTTTTCCCTTGAAGAATGTTTAAAAAAGTTATTTTTCCTTAGCATAGCTTTTCCTTTGAAGAATGTTTTAAACAAGGTATTTTTCCTTAGCACAGCTTTTCCCTTGAAGAATGTTTTAAAAAAGTTATTTTTCCTTAGCATAGCTTTTCCCTTGAAGAATGTTTTAAAAAAGTTATTTTAATTAGCATAGCTTTTCCCTTGAAGAATGTTTTAAAAAAGTTATTTTTCCTTAGCATAGCTTTTCCCTTGAAGAATGTTTTTAAAAAGTTATTTTTCCTTAGCATAGCTTTTCCCTTGAAGAATGTTTTAAAAAGTTATTTTTTCCTTAGCCTAGCTTTTCCCTTGAAGAATGTTTTAAAAAAGTGTTTTTTCCTTAGCATAGCTTTTCCCTTGAAGAATGTTTTAAAAAGTTTTTTTCCTTAGCATAGCTTTTCCCTTGAAGAATGTTTTACAAAAATTATTTTCCTTAGCATAGCTTTTCCCTTGAAGGATGTTTTACAAAAGTTATTTTTCCTTAGCATAGCTTTTCCCTTGAAGAATGTTTTAAAAGTTATTTTTCCTTAGCATAACTTTTCCCTTGAAGAATGTTTTAAAACAGTTATTTTTCTTTAACATAGCTTTTCTCTTGAAGAATGTTTTAAAAAAGTTATTTTTCCTTAGCATAGCTTTTCCCTTGAGGAATGTTTTTAAAAAGTTATTTTTCCTTACCATAGCTTTTCACTTGAAGAATGTTTTAAAAAAGTTATTTTTCCTTAGCATAACTTTTCTCTTGAAGAATGTTTTAAACAAGTTATTTTTCCTTAGCACAGCTTTTCCCTTGAAGAATGTTTTAAAAAAGTTATTTTTCCTTAGCATAGCTTTCCCCTTGAAGAATGTTTTAAAAAAGTTATTTTTCCTTAGCATAGCTTTTCCCTTGAAGGATGTTTTAAAAAAGTTATTTTTCCTTAGCATAGCTTTTCCCTTGAAGAATGTTTTAAAAAAGTTATTTTTCCTTAGCATAGCTTTTCCCTTGAAGAATGTTTTAAAACAGTTATTTTTCTTTAACATAGCTTTTCTCTTGAAGAATGTTTTAAAAAAGTTATTTTTCCTTAGCATAGCTTTTCCCTTGAGGAATGTTTTTAAAAAGTTATTTTTCCTTAGCATAGCTTTTCCCTTGAAGAATGTTTTAAAAAAGTTATTTTTCCTTAGCATAGCTTTTCCCTTGAAGAATGTTTTAAAATAGTTATTTTTCCTTAGCATAGCTTTTCCCTTGAAGAATGTTTTAAAAAAGTTATTTTATCCTTACATAGCTTTTTCCATGAACAATTTTCCCACTGTACAGAATTCTTTCGCTAGAAGGTGTAGGTTTATATAATGTTTCCTTCCATATTTCTTCTCTTAACTGTTCGATTTGAAAATCTGTTTGTCTGCGATACTTTCCGTCTGCTGTGAGAAACTTTTCGTGCGCCATTTATTTAACTTTGCAACATACTTTTTTGCCGCCGATGGAAGTAAGTAGCTCTTTCTATTTCTGGATGTTTTACCGATTGTAAAAATCCGGTTGATTTTTCTAACCTGCTGCATTGACTTTGAATAACTTTGATAAATTTAATTCGCGTTAGAAAGGATTCAAAAGACGTACTTATTATAACCGAAAATTCGGTGTCATCTTTCTTATCTTTTTTATTTGTTGGTGTTGCTGGGCCTAATGACCATCATAAGAAGTAGCCTGTCGCTAATTTAGGGCCACTAGTTCCAGGAAAGGGACAAGTCAGTGACTTCAGCCAAACACACCTCCCATGAGTGCCTCATCTCGGGTTACTGATCCGAAGCCTGCGCCTCAAACCACTCGGCCACCAGGACGGTGTTGTACGCAAGAATGCATGCATATGAACAGAAAACTAAAAACAAAATGATGGATAAGCCACAAAGGTTGCGCTGACCAAGCGCTGGCTTTTGACCATTATTAATGTTAAAGATATTGGGGCGGCCAAGACCCAAAGCCCGATGTATCCAATTAACGCTGGTAAGAAATACACCTTCAATTTGGGTTCCATTATTTATTGCAATATTATGCTTATATGTACATCAGTCAGCAATTGTGCAGGTTCTCAGTAGCGGTTCATATACAGGCTGATTGTAAACCCCTTCAACAAAACAAGAGGGGTGATAGTACACATCAAGACTAACAATATTTGCAATGGAACGCCGCATTCTACTCCTAGTGCCAGAAAAGAGCAAAGTTACATATCGCCGTTGAGCCTTCAACAGTGAAAACAAAGAAACATATCTAATTTATGAGTTTCACAATTCCAATCGCATCAGAGAAAGACTCAAAGATCTGCTGAAGCTGACGTCTAAGTGCGTCGTTACACAGTACACACTGGCGAATGAAGGACTGTCGCACCCTCTCGTAGACTGCCGGTGTGGGGTTAATCTTGTCCGCAGCAACAGAAATTCGCGCTACGAGATCTTACAGGGAGTCCACAGGTGTCTCGTACACTAATGTTTTCATGTGCCTCCAGGACAACAAGTCTAGTGGATTGAGATCCGGGGAGCGTGGAGGCCGAGACACAGGTCCACCGCGTCCAATCCACCGCCCGGAATATGTCGCATTTAGGAAGTATCGGACCTCGGTGGCAAAGTGTGCTGGGGCCCCATCATGCATAAACCACATGGCCCTCCGTGTGGTGAGCGGAACATTCTGCAACAGACCGGGCAGCACTTGCTCCAGGTACACACCGTACGCTGCGCCGGTCAGACGTATACGTCAATTCTCATGTGATGTTTGCATGGTAATATAGCTAAACGGGTTCGGCCGCGTTTTCAAATGTTTCCTCCTCATCGTCTACGCACGTGTTCAGCGCACCTAATTTGCATCTTGTACCTCTCATGCACTGGTTCGAACTCCGTGTGCCTGCTGGACGTTTTTCGAACGTGCTCTTTTCTGGCACTAGAAGTGAAATGCGGCGCTAGGTTCCATTGCAAATATTGTTCGTCTTGATGTGTACTATCACCTTTCTTGTTTTATTGAAGGAGTTTATAATCACCCTGCATACAAGTTAATAAGATGAAGGTTCAAAAAACATGAGATCTTTCTGGTCCACTCTGGATCCATCGTCAGATGAATATGCTCCACTCTGGACTATATTCATCACTCTGGTCCACTCTGGATCCATCGTCACATAAATATGCTCCACTCTGGACTATATTCATCACTCTGGTCCAATCTGGACCCATCGTCATCGTCCCATTGTCAGATGAATATATACTGCTGGTCACTCAAAATGCAACACCAAGAAGGATACGAGATAGCAAAGCCAGGTTTACTGCTGGACACATAACAACAGATACAGAGATGAAACGATTGAGCTTACAGGCCCGTGCGACTTGCGGAACACGCAGGCATCAATAGTTCGTGTGGCCCCCATGGCTGTCAATAACGGCCGCTACACGCCGCGGCATCGAACGAAAGAAGCTTTGGATATGGGCTTGGGGTATGTCGGTCCAGGCTTCTTCCACACGTTGCCACAGTTCATCAGGCGTAGCCGCGGGTGGTGCTTGCTGGGCCCCTCGGTTGCCGATCAGCGACCAGACGTGTTCGATGGGCGACATATCGAGAGAACAGGCGGGCCACGGCAGCAGTGACACCTGGTGGGCCGTGAAGAATTGTTGCACGATGCGTGTTACGTGCGGGCGCGCATTTTCCTGTTAAAACGTGGCCGCTGGCAGGACCTGCAGGTAAGGGAGGACTACAGGGTCCAAAACGTCGGAGATGTAGTGGTGGTTGTTGAGTGTACCGGCGATGCGTACCAACCAAAGGGGTGCGGGCGTCATCTCCAATTGCGCCCCAAACCATAACGCCAGGCGACGGACCGGTATGGCGATGCATAATGCAGGCGTCATACAGTCTCTCGCCGCGGTGCCGCCACACGCGGATCCGACCATCGTTGTGTTGCAGGCAGAAGCGGGATTCGTCAGAGAAGACTCGTGCCATTCCGTAGTCCAGGTGTGGCGTTCAACGGCCCACTGCTGCCGCACTCGCCGGTGGTGTAACGTCAACGGTAATCGGAGCAATGGGCGCCGTTCGACAGCTCCCCGCTCCTTCAGACGACGTCGAACGGTACGTGCTGACACAGGTTGTAGCGCAACACACCCTAGTTCCTGCGCTAACGTTCGTGATGTGGCGGTGCGAGCCGCCAATGCCCGCCGCACAACATGCCGGTCCTCTCGTTCGGTGGTGTGCCGCGGCTGCGGCAATCACTCACGTCAGTCCGTCCGTCCCTCCTGCACCCACCGAATCCATACTCGTTTCACTGTGGCTGGATGTTGCCCCACACGGGCGCCGATGTCTCGGAACAATAAACCACTGTCGCGATAAGCCACTATTCGTCCTCTGTCGAACTCCGAAACGTGCTAGAATGACTGCCGTATTCTGCGACGGGGCATCAGGAAGCTTCCCACGCACAGGTCCGGCAGCACAACACACTTCCACTATTTACACACCGCCTTCTGTACACCCTTCTTATAGTGCTTCTCGGTGGCGTGCCGGGCGCACATGATTTGCATGTGCCCTGCAATGCTAATCGTGTGTATGTCCTCTCGCGGGCGACGCATACTGCGAATTTCAGGCCAATCGGATGCTTCCTTCTTGGTGTTGCATTTTGGGTGGCCAGCAGTGTATATTCATCTGACGATGGGTCCAAAGTGGACCAGAAAGATCTCATGTTTTTGAACCTTCATCTTACTAGCTTGTATATATGAACCGCTTCTGAGAAACTGCACAGTTGCTGACTTTTGTGTATATAGACATAATAAACAATGGAGCCCAGATTGAAGGTTTATTTCGTACCAGCTGTAATCCGATACATCGGACTATGGATCTTGGCCGCTCTAATGCCTATTAATACATGTCTGCACGAATAAGTAATGATACTAACATTGTGACCGTTATTCCGGGAGTTCTAAACGAGGACACTGCTCTCTTCCCTTCCTGGAGCAAATGGCCTAAATTATAGATGGGCGACAAGCTACATATATTTCTTACAGTTGCTCTTGTTGGTCGTTTTGTCCCCCACACACACACATACCCTTCCTAAAAAACATAATGGATAACCTAACATTTAACGTTCAAAGATTTATTTTTCTATCATAATCTTTACATGTTAAACCCTTAGAAATCCGCATTTTCTGGATTAATTTGCTAGATTTATTGCATACATTGATCAGAGTTAAATACAAAGATAAATTACATTTGGAAAATTTGCATTGTATTTAGCTCTCAGTGAGATGTTTAAAAATGTACATATAAAGATCACCCTCAGAATGAGCACTTTTAACTTAAACCTGAACGTTAACAATAGCGAAATCAGCTATTTTTAGAAAAGGTAGTGTAGCTAGCTATTTTATGAAAGAAGGGTTGTAGCAAGCTACTTTTCAAGAAGGTAGTAGTAACAGTAGCTAGCTACTTTTAAAAAAGTGGCTTTCCAGTCACTGACAAAAACCAGGTCAAGGAATTAATAATTAGGTCAGGTTGTAAGCTACATACAGAAAGAAAAATCTGGTAATTAGCAAATCGGGTTGAAAGTTAGTTAGATATAGGAGGAACTCTCTATCCAGTAGGATCATGAAGGAAATTAGGTAAAAATTTAGGGTAATTATTGGTGCCGTCGATTGGATCGCAAGTATTAATTATCATCGAATAAATAGTCGCCGGTTTTGAACCGTAAACTGCACATAGCATAACAGCGCACTCCCTCATACACACACGGACATAAAAAAATATATATATTTACCCATGCATCGTTCAAATCGACGACATTTTGCCCCCGTACTAAAAAGTTCCTAATAACTCGATGAAGATTTGCAGACCTAGAGGTACAAAAAAGTAGCAGATGACATGCTCGAGGTCCATTTACCAAAAATGTTTGCTACAGAAACAAAACCGAAATTAACCGAAGACCGATAGGAAAAGGTCTGAACAAATACGGTTGATAGAATATTAATTACATGACAGTCCTTAACTTTGTACATGACCGATCTTGCCCGTATCGAACCGAGTGTTATCATGGTGAAGCACAAGTCTCTCTCTCTCTCTCTCTCGACCAGCAGGAAGCGAATACACTCCAAAACATCCGTTAAATGTTCCAGATGACAACAATAGTGGATCAGAGAAGTAACGGATTCATTTGGTCTTAGCAACTCAACGTGAACAGCTACTTTGATATCCCATTAAGCGTTCAGTATAATTTTCCGTGAGTCAACACCAACTCTGGCTTCTTTGGATGTTGAGCTCCTTCAGCCAACTCACTGCTGCCTATATTAGCGTTGATACATGGGATCCATTTCTACTAACCCTACAAGCAGCATGTTGATGCCACGAAGTATCTTAACATAATTTCGGACCAAGCGCACCTGTACATGGTGTTTCCTGATAAATAAGTCTACTTCCAGCACGATAATGTGACATACCACAAGCTTGGATCGTCACACAGTGATTCCAGGTCACTAGAATATATTTCGTGCCAAAGTGCACCAATTACAAGTTTGACAAAGTGCATCAATTACAAGTTTGAAGCTGTCACTGCAAGATATTACACATGTTAGAGAACCAACTCTTCACAAGGATTAAAAGATTTAATATGATAAAAATACAAGTTAGAAAAATGTACTAGATCTTTCGTGTAGGCTACCTACACATCATCGGGTACGAACTAAATGGTGAACTCAAGCCAGCAATCCATTATATAATTTCATGACGGAGTGAAGTGACTAACCGCAGTCTCATGGGGTTCATTCATGAACCTCATGAGGAATCCATTGTACAGGGTGATCCATTTAAACCAGTACCCTGAAAAAACCTTACATTTTTGCAAGGGATCGCGCAAAGAACTTCTTCTTTTTTTCAATAGAAGCAGCAACTCCTGGAGAATGAAAACCGCCACCGTAAAAACTATTTTTAACCGTCACTGTAACGCAGCTCGTGATTTGTTTGTTGTTGCGTTGTCATTCACTTGCGTGCATTCGGAAACATGCAGTACTCTGTTCCAGAGCGTGTTTTTTTAGTGAAATCGTATTGGGTAACCAATTCTGTCATCAAAACAAAACGAGCATTTCGAAGAGAGTTTGGAGTTCGAAAAGTGCCAAGCAAGTCAACAATTCTGTCGATGGCAAAAAAACTGGAGAAAACTGGTTCTCTTTTCAGCGGTAGCGGTAGACATCACCCCCCCCCCCGATGCCCCAAACGCGTGTGGACTATGTTCGGCAACGTTTACTTCAGTCACTGACGAAATCGTTGCGCAGATTAAGCCAACAGACAGGATATTCATACGGAACTTGTCAAAGGGCAGCAAAAAAAGCGAATATTCGACCATTTAAAGTGCACGCAATCCATCATCTGCAGAAACCGGACAAGGGAAAGAGAGTAAGTTACTGCAAATGGTTTCAAAATTTTCTTAATTTGCGATCTGATATTCTCTCCATCACATGGTTTACGAATGAAGCCTGGTTTCATCTGTCAGGCTACGCCAATTCGCAAAACAGCAGGTACTGGGTTGCCGAAAACCCACACGTTATGTGAGAAACACCGATGCATTCACAAAAGGTTGGTGTATGGTGTGCGGTTTCGTCTACGAAAATTATTGGCCCCATTTTTTTTTCTGAGACTGTCAACACGAACGTTTATTGCCGCATATTCAATGAATTTGTGGAACAACTTGAAGACATTGAATTGACAGAGGGCTACTTTCAGCAGGATGGCGCTACGTGTCACACATTGAAAGTCTCAATGGAACTCATAACCAGCTTCTTTGATGACAGATTAATTTCAAAAAACATATGGACTCCTCGATCTCCGGACTTAACTTCCCTGACTTTTTTTATGGGGCTACTTAAAGGATAGAGTTTACAAAACCCATTCAAAAACATTGGTTGCATTGCATGAAACAATCACGACTGAAATTGGCAATGTTACTGCTCGTACTCTACATGGGACATCACTGAATATGGTGCGGCGTGTACAACTGTGTTTACAAGAAAATGGAGGACAATTCCAACATTTGCTTTGATAAAATGATTCTCCAATACCACATGTATAATTCTCAACTTACTGTATGATTTTGTTGTTATTTATAAAAAAGTTATAAGTAAATCACATGGTACTGGTTTAAATGGATCACCCTGTATAAGTTCATGACTGCGATTTAGTCACTTCACTGCGTCATGAACTTATATAATGGATTGCTGGCCTGAGTTCATCCTTTAGTTCGTACCTGATGATGTGTAGGTAGCCTACACGAAAGATCTAGTACATTTTTCTAACTTGTATATTTATCATATTAAATATTTTAATCCTTGTGAAGAGTTGGTTCTCTAACATGTGTAATATTGTTCAGTGACAACTTCAAACTTGTAATTAATGCAGTGATTCCAGGATCACGGAATTCAAAGTGATAAAATAATGGTCCCAGTTTCCAGATCTTAACACAACTGAATACCGGTGGGATGAGATTGAGAGAGCCATCTGCAAAAAAGATTATTTTCCAAAGACATTCGACAGCTGACGGTCGCCATCACATCCGCTTGATTGAGCCTACTTGTAGAACGATATGAACATCTCGTTGAATCCATGCCAAATCGAATTCAGGCTCTTTTGAAGTCCAAGGCTTGTCCAACACGCTATTTGGTTGATGTTCCTGACAATTATTTACTTCCGTGTGTACTGAAATAATGTTATATCTGTGTTTTCTGTTCTCCTAATGAATTTCCTTCCGTGTGATCGCTATTTTCAACATCGATTTCTGGTTGTAACTCAAAGTAAACTGAAACACGGGTCCATGTTCATTCATTAAAAAGAACACGTAGTTTGAAGGTCAGAAAAAAATTATGTGTTACGATGGTAAAGAAAGAACATAATGCTAGAGCATCAACTTAGCAGATTTGAAAGTGATCACGTGAAACAAAATAAAATAAAAGGAAGGCTTCGTTCCAACTTTCATTGGAGAAGTTCTCATTTAATCTCATTCTTGAATAAAAGAGCAGTTGCCCTCTGGCTGTGCTAGTAAATAAAATTATCCTAGGCAGCTCAGTTATCTGGGACAGGTTTTTGGAGCACATCCAATGGTGTTAAAGTGCTGAATACCTTCCCATCACTTGGCAAACGCAGACTAAAAGGCACGTACTGTTTCATTCATTATATAGATATAAATCTGTCATTCCGCGCTTTTAAACGCCTGAAATGGCCCATGTACAAAATCGAGAAACCAATTCGGTTTGTCTTAATGAAGAAATATTGTAGAAATGAATAAGTACTTCTCGTAATTTACTTCCTAATTCTCGCAGAAAATAAACTGATTGGATTCGTTATTGTTGCAGGTTGTGCTTCAAGGTCATGCAGCTAAGAACGTAAAGAAAAGTAACGCTGTAAAATGTTACTTCTTTTGTCTATCTTTTCCCGCTGAATCGTTGCATAGTTCGTTGCATGCTATAATTGCATAGGAAAATTCCTGTTTCCTTTCTCCAGATTTCTCACCAGAATTTTTTTTTTGCTGTATACTTAAGGTGGACGTCAAGTAATTTTGCTTCCTATACTTCCAATGGAAAAACTTTTGTGCACATTTCCTTCACAATTAGTGTGTTCCCAAGGATGAAAATTTGAACATCGATTAAAAAACCTTAATATTATAACTTGGAATACTTAATATTTTCTAAAACATAACCATAATTATATTAAAAATCAATAATTTTTCCTTTGGTGGTGTTGAAACCAGAAAAAAGATGGAGCGACCTGTACTTTGATGACGTCAGTAGACAAGCAAATGCTGGATTGCATAATTATGGTTATGTTTTAGAAAATATTAAGTATTCTAAGTTATAAAATGAAGCTATTTTAATCGATGTTCAAATTTTCATCCTTGGGATTAATTGTGAAGAAAAGGTGTACAGCAGTTTTTCCATTGGAAGTATAGGAAGCAAAATTACTTGACGTTCACCAATTCTGAGGTTTAATCAGCACGTCTTCTGGATCACTTCCTACATGAAAAAAATATATTTCAAAGCAGATTTTCAGAAAAAAAGATTCAGCGAAAAGGAAAATACATTTGTACATCGTACACAAAATTTGCTCATAATTTTAAATGCGCAATGTAAGTAGTGTTTTCCAAGGCGTATTGAACCTGTTACAAAAAATACCACCCGGATTTCTACACAATCGATCAAATATCCATAATAAGAAATACACTATGTGGACAAAAGTGATTGGACGCTGTAAGCAAATAGAAAAATAGTATTGTATTTACATCGAGAACGAGTAGATCCTCCATTTGCAGAGATAACAGCTGCCGGCCATGCAGGTAAATTGTCTACAAGGCCATAGAATACGGAGAGCAGGATGTTCCTCCATTCAGCCTTTAATACATCGACCAACTCTGTCAGTGAATAAGGTCGTGTTGGTTTAGACCTCACCCGTCATCCCATAGGTGTTCAATGGGACTGAGGTCAGGGCTCTCTGCCGGCCAGTCCATCCGGGAGACCTGTTTTTCCTCATACCACTCCATTGTAGTCCTGGAAACGTGACAAATGGCACTGTCTTCTAGGAGCAAACAATCGTCGTGTCCGTAGAACTGCCTCTACGTTGGAAGCATTGAGTAATCCAGGATATTTCTACAGCACAGAGTTTATGTTGCCATGAATAACAACCAGTGGACCCACGCCGTACCAGCTGAAACAGCTCCATACCATAATTACACAGCCTCCGTGCTTCATAGTCGGTCCTGCACACTCCGGAAGCCGACGTTCTTCTGGTAACCGCCAAACTCAGACACGTCAATACGATCGGCATAATGTAAAGCGCGATTCGTCGCTCCATAGCACCTGCCACCATTGTTCCAATGTCCAATTTTTGTGCTGTTGACGCCATCCGCGTGGCTTTATTGTGATGAGAGGTTTATGGGCGACTGCTCGGCCATGATATCCGAGTGCATGGGCCTCTCTTTGAAGTGTCTTGGTGGAGACCATAACATCTGTGGCCATCTGAAACTCATGTGCATTGGTCGGGGCCTGGTTTTCCGGATCTTCCTCTACAACACCCTCCGGTTTCTGGTTTGCCGTTTCGTCGGTCTTCCAGGGTAAGGTGAATTCCTACAATGTCCCGTCTTCTTCCACTTGTTGAAGACAAAGGCTAAAGTCGATTTAGAGACCTGTCGGACATTAGCTATGTTTCTTATGCTCATACCTCCAGTTGAACAGCCTATTATAACGCCTTTTTTAAACTCGGAGAGCTCTCATTCTTTTTGCCTTCCGTTCTCAGAGAGGAAAGCAAAAAGAATATTTTCAAGCGGTTTTTCTGAAGCAGTTTTATAAAAAATATTTATACGTGCATAATTAATTCCTTCTGTTAAGGCCAAATACGATAAAAATAATTTAAGTGTTTTGCTGGTGGTTTGGTAAACAACGAGTCGTTTCGCAACCAGGCGTTTGCAGCTGTCGCGCGAGAAATGTTACCGTTATTTTTCTTTTTCCTTTTGTATTGACCGTGGGAAAACTTTTCAAGGAGTGAACTTCCACCCGAGTCGGTCATGTGACGTCATCGTGTGTGCGGAAGAAGGTAGCTGGCTGACAAAGGAGAAGTGTGTTCTTTTGACGACGTAAGATGATACTGGTGTTATTTCTGTGCGTTCGTGGTAAATACTGAGTGTTTTGTGAATAACCGAAATACAGTGAATAACTATTGGCAAAAAGATAAGAAGATATTTTTATATCAGCGACGACCCAGGTATTCGTTGTGTTACGGCAAAGATTTACAGCGTTTAAATTATTGTCTGCCGCGTGTTTGTAGAACACGTAAACTAGCATCAGCCCGAGATATTGTTCTACCTATGAGATATTCACTATTCTTCGGTGTGAATGTGTTACCTATTAATTTCGATCTTGTATTTATTTTTAGTTATTAAATGTTGCTTATTATTAAAGGGGAAATAAGAAGCTCAAGGTAAGGACTTCATTTACCTAGGTAGCATTTTTACATCCGATGGAAGAAATGTAAAAGATGTGAGAACTAGGATAGCACATGCAAAGAATGTTACCATTAAGAAAATGGGACTATTGACATCCAAGTCCATCTCTCTCGAAACAAAATAAATTTTAATAAAAACCTTTATATGGAATGGTGCACTTTATGCATCTGAAACTTGGACATTGCAAAATACAGACAGGGCAAAGCTGCAATCATTTGAAATGTGTTGCTAACGACGTATGATGAAAATTTCTTGGACAGAAAGAATGACAAATGTGGAAGTGTTAAAAAAAGGTCAGGAAAAACAAGAAACATTATGGTCTATAGAAAGAAGCGACAGCATGATAGGCCACCTCATAAGACACTTGGAGTGGGGTGCCAACTTGATTGAAGGTAGAATGGAAGGTAAAGCTGTAAGAGGACGCCCAAGAATGCAATACATGAGTCAAATAACAAGAGGAAGACCCTACCGGAACATCAAGCTTATAGCTCAGGAAAGAAATACTCTGTGGATAACGAACAATGTCATCCACCAACCTTAGGTTTGAGGACAGAAGAAGAAGAACTATTACTGTCCTTTTGTTGATTTAATGCTCTCTAGAGAAAGAGTTTATGTGCTTACTCCCTACTGTTCTCTGATCCAGAGGTCGAACCCGACCTATTCGATTTCATCCTGTGCGTGACGTCTCGTAACTAATTCGGGGCAGGAAGCCAACGGCGACGTAACAATATATTTTTGATTTAATAGCATGAGTATTAACGGCCCCTAGCATCGGGATCAGACATCGGGAAAATATATGGATCGTCCTTTTCACGGAGAGAAGGATTTCAACTGAGACAGTAATTTTTCAAATCGAACAAATACCCTGTTAAAAATTTTGCGGTAGGCTGCATCACAAAGTCGTGCTACACCAGCTGCACCGCTTTCTAAGAAAAGATACACCATTGTGTGGTGCAAACAAAACCCAACAACATGGACCAAAACGTGGTGCAAGATTCCCCATGTTGTTGGGTTTTGCTTGTGCCATACAATGTTGCATCTTTTCTCAGAAAGTGGTGCAGCTTATGTAGCACCACTTTGTGGTGCGACATATTTCAAAATTTTTAACAGTGTAGTTGCAGAGATATGGTGCCCACAGGCAGACAGACGGGCATAGTAATACACTGGCGTGCAAAAATTAAGGACGAGACGGTTTTTCGAATGTAACGTCGAGCAGAAGTGCTCCACATCGACTCAAATCATACCATAAGATCCCCAAGATGTAAGAATATGGGACAAGTGAGCAAAACCGTCCAAACAATGAATCCAAAGGATACAAAGGCACTTTATTGAAAAGGTAACTTCGAGCCATGTGACAGGCGGCTGCCAAGAAAAATCCAGTCTATAGTAGGGGATGTGATCAGCCCTGACTGCGTTGCAGAATTTACAACGTACCATGCTGAGGACCAGGTTGTAAAGGAGATGTTGAGTCATCGCGGCTCATTCCTCTTGTTGCGCCCATCGCAGCTGCGGAATCGTTGCTGGCTGATGGGGACGTGCTGCCAAGAATCCCCCGAGAATGTTCCACACGTATTCGATTGGATTTAGGTCCGGGGACCTTGCGGGCCAATCTATGCGTTGAATATCTTCACTCTCCAACAGCTCTGTGACAGCCACTGTACGATGAGGTGTAGCGCTGTGGTCCATGAAGAGGAACTCAGGACCCATAGCACCTCTAAGCAGAAGCACGTGAGGCAGGAGAACCTCGGTACTATAAGGGACACCAGTGACTGAACCTCTTTGGAAGATGTGGAGGTCAGTACGGCTACCAAGCATGATACTGCCCTAAACGAGAACTCCTCCACCTCCAAACCGGTCCCTTTCGATCATGTTGGAGGTGTTATTGCGTGTTCCCTGCTCTCTCCAGATGTGTTTACGTCCAGAATCGCTCGTCAGACGAAATCGGCTCTCATCCGTAAAGAGAACTCGAGCCCATTGCTGATGTATCCAGTTCTTTTGCTTCTGGCACCACAGAAACCGCCGTCTCCGATGAACAGGCGTTAATGGCACACACCGTACTGGTCGATGTGCAAATAGACCACCTTTGTGCAGCCTCCTGGCCACGGTAAAACGCGATAACAGACGTCCAGTTGTCTGTTGCATGTGCCTTGCGATTTCTCCCGCTGCCTGCCGTCTGTCTCTTTTCGTCTGTAGGACAATATACCGGTCGTCCGCCGCCGTGGTTGCTCGTGGACGACCACTGCTAAACTCTATGACAGCTGTTCCTGTCGTTTGAAATGCTCTCCAAGCTCGTGAAACGATGCTGTGAGCGATCCCGAACTCCTCGGCCACACTAGTTACACTTCGACCTTCTTCCAACTTCCCAATGACGCGACCTCGGGTAAAGTCATCCAGATGTAGTCTGCTGGATTGCCTATTAGCCATATCACACGGTGGCAGCAACTCGACGTCGTTCAAACCAATGCACACCGTGCAATAGCTTTCACCGAATTGCTAAGCGTACACCGCCCGTGTGCTTTATACCCTTCCGACCCCCCCCCCCACGTCATGCTGCATATATGTGCATGCCCTACCGTACTGGACCCTAGTCTCTCTCCTGAGTGGTCTTTCGCTCCGTTCTGCCTGCTCGTTCCGCTGTTATGCTAATTTCTCCTCTTCGTCCTTAATTTTTACACACCAGTGTACTATGTAAGCACCTACTTAAAAAAAATAGATGAAATATATGCAGCTCAAAAATTGTAATGTATTTTTTTTTTACTGTTATGTGCAGGTTGATCATTATAAGTGTTTTATCACGTCGCGTTAAGGGCGCATTGATAGCTCCCGCAACCCCGCATTGTACGGGGTGCCTCACCGTTTTGAGAGCCTCTATTCTCAGCAAAAAAGATTTTACAAAATTTTCAGCGGAAATTTCACGTGAGACTGGCTCAGGAAATAGCCGAGAATTTTGACAGCAGCTTTGAATGAAGTATTAACAAGTTAGTAAAATCATGCAATGCCTTGATTATGATACGGTTTCCAGCATACCAGAAATCATTACTAGAGTTATTGCTCAATTTATGAGGATAATGGCTGAAGAATAAATCTTGCCCATGTGCCCTTAACTTTGACCTCGTTTCGATGATATTCAACAGAATTGGTTCAGTTTAGCTCCGTAACAACATACTAAAGTTTTGTCCTAATAGGAGCATTTTTAGTCAAGTTATGAGGATAATGGCTGTGGAATAAATCTCGCTGCTGTACCCTGACCTCTGACCCCATTTCGATGATATTCAACAGGACCGGTTAAGTATACCACCGGAAGAACATACTAAAGTTTTGTCGCAATAGAAGCATGTTTGAGTGAAGCGAGGCCGAAGCCCAAGCGTAGCTCTCTTTACGAGACTGGAGACAATTAGTTGTTTGGGCATAGGTACGAGATGACACATCCGATCACCGTGATTTTTTGCATGCGATTGCATACCGTCCATGCTCAGGTTTTGAAGCCTTTCGATACACGAAATTCCGTGTCATTGAGGAGTAATCGTCCAAAAATCTGCATTTTTAGGGAGTTTCCAGGTTTTGAGAAGGGGTCGTTTGCTACCTATCTCCTCCGAAGATCTTCAGCCTATCGCGGTGACACTTGCCACAGAGAAAGGGAAGGACATGGTGAGTGACATGGGGTGGTATCATGTTGATTGGTTGTGTCGTATAAAAACAATGGCCATTAAAAGATTGATCAATTTTAATAATAATTGAAAACATCCGCTCTCTGTACAAGACTCGGGACAATTACTTGTTCGGGCATAGCTACGCCATGACACATCCGATCACCGTGATTTTCGGCATGCGGTTGGACATCTTCCATGGTCAGGTTTTGACGCCTTCCGATTCTCGAAATTTCTTGTCATTGAGGAATTTCAATTAAAACTAGATGGCCTTGTACGTGAACCGTTTCACGAAAGTCGGCTCACTAACATTAACGTACAAAATCGTTTGAATTAAAAAACGAAGAAATGGGAAGATTCCGTCTGTTAGCTCAGCAGTTGCTTAATCTGTAATAATAAAAGGCAGTTTGTGTATCTGTTTGTGTGTGTCCGTCTTTCGCGATACAAAATGAAAAACGTGGTTACCGATCTGAGTGTGTCTTTCCGCTTTGTTTACACGCAACCTAATCACAACCCACGTGAAGGCGTGAAGGAAAGTAGTTAATGATAAAGTTTAGACATTTCTTTTTTAGAATGTTTCGTACTTTTGTTCTGGGAGTCATAAGATTTACGCGTTCGTTTTTTAGAATATGTTATAATAGACGCCTTAATGAGCATAGATTTTGCAATAGCTTCGCTCAAAATTTCCCAACCGTACCCGAGTGATCAGTTACCGTTGGCTGATTGTCCTAGTTAGTCAAGTCATGAGGATAATAGCTGTGGAATAAATCTCGCTCCTGTGCCCTGACCTTTGACCCCATTTCAATTATATTAAACAGAATTGGTTCAGTATACCTCCGGAAAAACATACTAAAGTTTTGTCGCAAAAGAAGCATTTTTAGTCAAGTTATGAAGATAATGGCTGTGGAATAAATCTCGCTCCTGTGCGCTGACCTTTGACCCCATTTCGGTGATATTAAATAGAAGGGGTTCAGTATACCTCCGAAACAACATGATACCGTTTTGTCGCAGTCGAAGCATTTTTACATAAGTTATGACGCATAAGGGCGATGGAATGGATCCCGATGATATGTCCTAACCTTTGACCCTATTTCGCACATTTTCAATAGGGTTCGTCCCCAGGTTGTCCCCTACCTCATATTAAAATCTGATCGAAATCGAACCATTTTTACGCGAGTTATCGTGCGGACAGACAGACGGATAAAGCTGGAGCAGATGCGCTTCTTTAACCTACTGTTGGAAAACGTAAAAAAGCAATTTGTTCTCAATAAATAAGTAAAATATTTAGAAATTGTTTTCACGGCTGCAATTTATAAAAACTGGATGACGGGAAAGCAGTTACTCAAGAGGACCTGATGCCCCTTTTCACAGCCATCGCAATAGTTTCTATACATGTATATACACTTTGTATGTTAAGAAGATAATGTGAAGAAAACAGCAGTTCAATTAATGAATTTTTTATACCAACGAGGGCAAGAAGTTATGTAATACAGCCATTTGCACATGGCTACGCATCCTTCAGAATATAATAAACAAAAAGATTTTCTTCGCGGGGAATTTTTACTTCGTGCAAAATACTGTGGCATGACGTTAAATGTGTTTGTTTTCTTATATTGAAGAATAAATAATTTTTAAGAAATTTTGCTTTTTTGTGTGTCCAACTTTTAATTGTTATTTAATTATTTGCTTACTTATATTCTGTAGTTTCGCATACTTCGGGAAAAGGTCCTCAGAAAGTGTGACACGGCAGTTACATGTTTTATGTGTGATCGTGAGGTATTTCAAAGAGGATGGCCATAGTTCCGTAAAAGAATAATATTTGCGTAGGGTTAACTCTGGCGTAAGTGCGTTGTAGTACTTTGCATTGGTACAAAGCTTGGGAATTCATTTTAATCACAACGTGCGCATTGGCATTACAAGCAATAAAGTGCAATAATTTCGGTTGTACGAAAAATAGCTGTAGCTTCCAAAGCATCTGAATTATTAAAACGTCCATAAAACCTAGTTATTAATGTGGAATTTAAAAAAATTCAGTAACTGAAAGCTAATAGATTTTCGCAAAAGCGCCTCGAAGATATTCTTTGAGGGAGCCCCGAGTTTTTCCTGGGCGCCACTGCTCCACATGATTCACATCTGCTAAAGGGAAAAGAAATACACAGTTTTAGTATCGTGATTTAATTGTCATCCTATTATTCTGCGACGTATATTTGAGGAAGCCCAAAAATCAGCAGCGTCAGCGCCACAAATTTGAAGGGTGATGTCTTTGTCTTCGAAAAGAACCATTCCGACTGGCTATACAACCATACCTGGATTAGTCACCTTCTTAATTTTGCTGTCGCGGAGACGGTAGTAGATGCCTACGAATTCTACTTTTAGACCTAGAACCACTATTAACAAACAGTCTTGTTTTCCTTCGGAGTTGAAAACGTTCGCAATCTGGCTGCTACGCAATTAGGTTTGCATGATTTTAAGTATGATGGTCTGTGATTTCCACCCATGTTTACAACCATTTCAACATACTGAGCATTTATTGCGATATTATGATGCATAAAATCCTCGAATTTCTTTACGAAATACTAGGAAACTTTGCAGTGAATGTGCTTTCTCTTATTCTTTTCTGTCAGACTACTTTGATTTACAGCTAGACAATCGCCTCCCGTATTTTTCAGTTGCTTCTGTCTTTGGCGCTTGATTTCGTGGTCCTACTGCAGTTCTTTATACCTCATGCGACCATATCTACCTGGGTCTTCATTTTTGAATGCGTCCCAATTCAGGGCTCTATATTTTTAACACTAGAAAAAGTACGTGTTTATAGCATCAGCCTATGAGCACCATATCTCTGCAACTATGAGTATGATTTAAAATATCCTTTCTGCATTGGAAAGCTTGAAATGTGAGAACGTGGATCTTGTCTTTCCACTTTTGTTACAATGCATAAATTCTCCGCTAGAGGGAGCAAATGCAAATATTATCAAATTCAAATAACATTTTATTCCACATATTTGTTCCTAAATATCTGACCAAAAGAATTATTTCCTCCTTTCGATGCCATTTATAACAAAGAATAGTTTAGGTTCACTTTGTTTTTCAAGTAATGTGTAGATTTTTCGCTAGGGGGCGTAAAGGTCAATCGCAATTTCACTGATATCTCTGCTTCTAAAAGTCCTACTTGACGAATTCTTTCTGCGTCGGATACAGCTTTTGGTGCGAAATGTTTTGCATATAATTTCTAATATTTGGTAAAGAATAGTTTGGCCACCAGTGAGCGCAAGTGTTTATTTCTGTTTCTCATGTATTTGCAGCAAAATCTGTGCTTCCGAAAACTCAAAAACCTTTTAAAAATACCTTCTGCTTAAAATATCGCATAGTTTTTCCGCTAGGGAGCGTAGAGAGATATCTTATTTTTGTCGATATTTCTGCTTCCAAGAATGTGATTTGAAAAATTATTTCTTTACCGGACAGCGTTTCTCGTACAAAATGTTTTGCATGTGATTTAAAATTTTCCTTAACGCGCAAGTGATCCACTGGAGGGCGCTACTTCACGTTTTCGTGTTCAGCATATTTGCATAAATTTCTGCAGGACTTAAACCCAGATTTAAAAATTTGTTTTTTCAACCAGATACTACTAGCTATGAAAACATTTTGTGTGCATTTCCTTCCCAGAATGAAGCACCATTACCCCGCTAGAGGGCGCAAATGTTTAATCTGTTTTTCTCAATATCTCTGTGTCTAAATGTGCGATTTAAAAAATTATTTTAATACCGGATACCATTTACCTTGTGGAACACTTAAGGTTTGTGTTTGAGGAGTTTTATAATTCACATGTCAGTCGCTACGTGGTATTTGTGTGCTTCTGTTCGCAGAAATATTTCCGCTCTTAGAAACCATATTAAATATTTTTTTACTGTGTGCCATTCGCCACAATAAAGATAGGAAACGTCATCCTCTTTAAATAGTGCACAGGTTTTCCACTAGGTAATGCAAATTAATGTCAAAGGCTTTTTTGTCTCTGCTTTTTTTCATCACTGCTTCCAGGAGACGTATTTGAAAGATTTTTTTCTTTAGCGTAGCTTTTGCTATGAAGATCACTATTCTCATATTTTCAACTTTTCCATTACGCAAAATTCTTCCACCACGAGGCGTAGAGTTATTTTATGTTTCCTTCCATTTTTCTTCTAATTTTTCGATTTGAAAATCCATTTGCCTCTGATAACGTCTTTCTGGTATGAGAAACTTTTTGTGCCCATGATAATTTTCATACATACTTTTCAGCCGCTGGTCCGCATATTTCGTCCTCAGAATGAATGGAATGCCGGGGAAATTTTCTGTTTTGATGGAATTTTTGTTACTAAGCAGAAAAAAAAGAAGAGGTCAGCGAACATTGTTTATTATCCAATTTTTAGTCCTGTTTAAGTTTTTCGATTAAAATACATAACGGTTTTAAATGTTATTTATCCCTTCAAGCAGCCGCTGTACCTGAACCAAGAGTTGCCCAAATTTTCCTGTGCTCCTCAAACAGAAGAGTCACCAGGTTATAATAAAAGGTACTTCAAAACAATTTCTTCCCTCTTTCATCTCAGGAGTATCGACTATGAATCTGGCGCTGGTTGTTAAGTGCTCCATTACAGTCCTTAGTCTTACAGTATGTAGTCTGATTCCCTTATAGTCCTTTATTCACTGTTCCATAACCAAAGAAATTATTAGGAAGCAGTTATCCCCCGGACACGGACATCATGCCACTTGGTAGAAATAAATTACCCAAACACCTTTTCTGTTCTCTCTTAGGTTCGTCGTCCTTTTCCTAATTCTTAGCGGAAAAGACAATCATACGCCTAAATAACTACTTAAAATGACAAACGTAAGGTAAAAACAACGCTTTCTGATGGACAGGTTCACTCCAGAGATGGAAACGGGTCACGAGTCAACGGGTCGACAATTTCTTGCAGGTCCAACGGGTCGGGTCAAGGTGTTCCTGACCCGATTTTGACCCGGTTTTATTCCCGTTTTATTTTTGAAAAGAAAAATCATATTCCAAAGAATAACGCGCGTTGTGGAATTCTGTAGTCAATACCGGTGCCCACAGAGTGAATAATGATTTACAGTGCAAAAATATTGTCATCTCTTTTTTAGAGCAGCGAAGATTTCCACCGACCTACGTCAGACACACCGACACCATATCGTAAAAACATACTTCCTTTGCGCTCTTTTACAGTGCGATTGTCCAGGGCTTGGTACAGGCAAACGCCATTCGCCTGCTTCTCAGCTGATTCACTCTCTGCGTGCGAAGTTCACTATATGACTAAGAACACTCTCTGCGTGCGACGTTCACTGTATGACTAAGAACACTCTCTGCGTGCGAAGTTCACTGTATGACTAAGAACACTCTCTGCGTGCGAAGTTCACTGTATGACTAAGAACACTCTCTGCGTGCGAAGTTCACTGTATGACTAAGAACACTCTTTGCGTGCGAAGTTCACTGTATGACTAAGAATTACTTTTCCCATAGTAACTTTTACATTGAGCATTCAGAGGTTTTCGATTGATGTGCTAACATCCCATTCCCATGACATGTCAAAATTAACTCCTTATTTGTTAATATGGATGGATTTAATATTCAGGAGGTTGAGAAAGGCGTCGAGGCCAACAAATACGTGCTTGTTGAAAACCACAAGGGGAAGAGTGAATGCTGGAAATTGTTTCGTCTCATTAAGGAACCGGTGAATAATTCTGTGTTGTTTGGACTTGGTTCAAAATGTGGAAAGTGTATAATTACGAAGAAAGATGTCGACGGTGTAATAAAAGATTATGGAATCAAAAATCTAATGAATCATATGAAGGTATGCGCACCACCATCAAAGCGTGGAAAGAGTGAACAATCTAAATACATTTAAAAAAAATACATTTGTGTAATCGTAAATAATGATTCCCATTTGTAATATACTCCATGGTCACGGTCATAATCAGCCATTACTTCTGGATTACGAAAAATTGTGGCACTAAAATGGCACTAAAATTTAGCAAGTAATCAAATTTTATTATTAAAAAAGGATTTTAGTTATTAAATATCAAGCAGTTATTGGGATGAATATATATATTACGTTTATATGCATATATGTATAAATTGAATTTCGAATTTATGAGCAGTTTTTTCCGGGTTAGTTACGGGTCCGGATCGGCTCGGCTCGGGTTGGGTCGGTTCCAGTTATGAGACGTCCAGGTCCAAAATTTTTGACCCGTTTCAAACACTGGTTCACTCGTTCCTGTCACGTTTGGCCCACTTCTGAGACAACGAATGTATTCGTTCGAGCTTATTTCAGCCTATTTTGTTGAACCCGAGTAAACTCATTCCAGCCGGTTAAAGGGTTAAAGTAAACCGAGGAACTGAACTTTAAAGAGCTTTTTTAACTTTTTCGTGTGGTACTATGTCAATCACTATGGCATAAATCAAAGTTTTACAAAAATCTTTTAATGTTTCGAAATACATCTTGTACATTGTTTTCATATAGTTCTTAACTTTACAGTATATTTACTTTGGATTTTGATTATTAATTGTTTTTAATTTCCGTATCACTAATTTTCTTACGAATAAACTAGAATGCTTTTTATATGTGTACTGGCCTATCCTAGGACTTTTGTTTTTAAGCTTTAAATAAATATTAATATATAGGGAATGTTGTCCGTCCTATGACGGAGTGAAATTTTTAATTAAAGCAGATTGAAAACAAATCAAATAAACACCGAATTTCTGTAAGGAAACATAGTAAAAACTTATATAGTAAGAGCTCATTCATGTTAGAACTGAAAATTACAAGCTATTTCTTTCCGTTTTTCAAAAGACGCGTAAAATGATTTTTTCTCCGACACACTTGTTATTCCGTTCGCGGTTTGTTTTTAGACTGTCCTATTCGACGGTAAGTTTGAAACTTCATACCGAAGCTTTTTCTACAAAATAATGCACCATCTGGTATTACAAATCGGAACTATGTAAATTCTCGACAATGTGCTACTTTGGCGACATCTGCTTTTAGATGCCATCTTGCTCACTTTGACATCTCAAGATTTCAATTTTTATTGTTGGTTAGAGCGTTTAGATAGATCGATATTTTGCAAAATGTACGATATAATCAGCACTAAACTCGGAAAATTAGTTAAATTAAAAAGTAAAAAATAATAAAAGCGGTACAAATTAATATTCGAATCGTGATAAATTAAATTAATATACAAACGCAACATGCCGTGATATTAAGAATTCAATTCGAATTTTGTAGATCGGATAAATAGAACTCGAGTTATTGATAATCCAATGTTTTTAAATTAGCACATGACCACCTTGACATCTAAAAGTGATCACGTGCTATTATATAGCAGGCAAGCATTTTGACATCGCGAAAGCGCACGCGAATTGATCGATACGTGATGGCGCAACAATGCAGATGTTGCTGTGACGTCAAGCGTTCCAGACAGAGAGAGAGAATAATGGAGAGATCTTGCTGTTTATATTATATAATAGCTATTGAATGTGAGGAAAAATCCGTAAACGTATAACGGTGAAAAAAAGTTTACATTGATATTTACTGGGAATTAGCGGTGCGAGAGAAGGAAAATAGAGACTTTTTACATAAAGGAGAAAGGGGTCTAAAATCTTCCTCTTCAATCCATCACATTTATGGCAAATTGAAATAAACTTTGATTTATGTCATAGAGATTAACATCGTACCACACAAAAGAGTTAAAAAGCTCTTCAAAGTTTATTTCTTCGTTTTACATTTAAAATCGTTATATTTTAATCGAAAAACTTAAACAGGGCTAAAAAATCCCACTTAAGCAATGTCCGCTTACATTCATTTTCTATTTTTCTGCCTAGTAATGAAAATTCCATCAAAATAGAAAATTTCCACGGTATTCTTCCATTCTGGGGACGAAATGAATGTGGATAAAACGAACGGCGGACAAAGTGAACGGTGGACGAAATGAACAGTGGACTAAATGGACAGCGGACAAATTGAACGGTAGACAGTGACCTGGACCAAGTGAACGTGGGCTAAATGAACACGGACAAAGTCATAGGGAATCAGGGTAAGTAGCTCTTACTCTGGTCCCCTGTTACTTTGAAACTTTACTGGCTGTGTGGTTTATGTAATGTATAAATCGGGTTGATTTTTTTCCAAACGTGTTCCATTGATTATGAAGAATGAAAAATTTTATTCGCGTCGGAAAGAATTCAAAAGACGTGGTAATTACATGAAGTCGTGAAATTTTCGTGCTAAGTAAGTGAAGACATAGAATAAGCCGCCAATGGTAAAACTTCTTTACATATTTTCTTCGCAATTAATGTATTTTCAAGGATACAAATTTGCACATCGATAACACAAACTTTAAGTTATAGCATAGGATACTTAATACTTGTTAAAGCATAACCATAATTATATTAAAAATCAATCATTTTCCTTTGAGAAATATTCAGACCTGTCAATAGATGGCGCGACCTGTACATTGATGACATCAGTAGACAAACAAATGTTGGATTGCTTAGTTGTGGTTATGTTTTAGCAAGTATTAAGTATCGCATGCTATAACTTAAAGTTAGTTTTATCTATGTGCAAATTTTCATCCTTGGGAATACATTAATTGCGAAGAATATACAGGGTGTCCAGTAAAGTCCTTTCTCAACCATTTAACTTTCGAACGCCGACAGCTATAGCCATAAAAACGGTGTCTAGGTATAGTAAAATGGCTATGCGCAATTTGATGAGACCGCTTACAGCGCTTCCTAGCGGCAAAGTCAGGAGTTAGCGTGCCGATCTCAAAATCTATACAAGATACGGGAAAATAGTCAATTACAAAGTTGTAGAGCAGCATCAACGTAATACGAAAAGACACCTTGCGTACATGAATGCTAAGAATAGAACGCGTGCAACGTTCGTTTGTTTGTTCGCGATGTCGAACACTGTTACGTCACGAAACGCGCCAGAAAGGAGCAATTAGTTGTCACTAGGCACATTTACCGTCGGTGCTCAATGTGCTCTCCGTCAGCTACAGTACACATTTGGACTCTAGATTGAACCTCACGCTACACATTTTGCAGCATGTCCGGTTACACGCTGGAACACGCATCAGTTATGCGGCGTCGAAGGTCCTGCAACGTTGTCGGAGAGGTCTGATACACCTGGTCTTTGAGGTAGCCCCACAGGAAGAAGTCCAATCGGGTGAGGTCCGGTGAGCGTGCAGGCCACTCTACGCAACCACCATAGCCGATGATTTGTTGCTCGAATGTCTCGACCAGGTACCTTCTTACTTTTCCTGGCTGGTGCGGAGGGGCGCCGTCTTGTTGGAACCAAACATTCCGCAGATGAGTCGGCTTTGGGGAAGGCGATATTATCTGCTTTCTGACGCGTTTCGTGACGTAACAGTGTTCTACATCAAGAACAAACAAACAAGCATTGTACGCGTTCTATTCTTAGCATTCATGTGCGCAAGGTGTCTTTTTGTATTACATCGATGCTGCTCTACAACTTTGTAATTGACTATTTTCCCGTATCTCGTATAGTTTTCGAGATCAGCACCCTAACTCCTGACTTTGCCGCTAGGAGGCGCTGTAAGCGGTCTCATCGAATAGCGCATAGCCACTTTACTATACCTAGACGCCGTTTTGAGGGATATAGCTGTCGGCATTCGAAAGTTACGGGGCTGAGAAATGACCTTATGTTTCCAACGGTAAAACTTATGTATAAGTTTTACCGTTGGAAACATAAGGCCGAGATTTTAGGTGGAACCACCTTAATATTAAAAAATTATGTTAAAAACACGCATTAAAAACATTAAAAAGGAACAATATCTTTCGGTGACCGCAACGGTCCCTTCATCAGGTCATACGCACTGAGCAATGGAAATGAAAATTTGGATGACTTAAATACAGAATGAAAATGTCAGAATTCAAGTATACACTACGCATGTCAAAGAATCAAATTTACATAAAGTAGATACACCAATTAGCGTTCTTAACAACTTGAAGTTATGGTTCTGGTTTCAGAAGGAATTCTCAGGGAAGAGGTATCTGAACAGGTATGTGGTCATTGCAGCATTTAGATCCATACTTGTAAATCCATAAGCTTTCGGAAAATAGAATGGTAAAGCGTGTTTGTTGGAGTCGACAGGATAGTAGTAAGGCTCCATAGTGGCTCGTGATTACCTTCCGAGCATAATCTGGATAATGTCGTAGCAGAAGAATTTGTTTTTAAATTGTATTTGTGTACATAGATTCAGCATTTTAGGTTACGAAATGTAGAACCCACATTACAACCGAAAATTCGATGTTATCTTTCTTGTTTGTTTGTTTGTTTGGGGTTTTAACGACCACCGCGAGCAACTCAGTGGGCTATAAGCAGTCATCCGTACCTACAGTAACGAGCAAAAGTATTTGGCGAAACACTTTTTCGACCACAATATTTTTTCTGCTGGACCAAATCGGGTCATTTTGGGATATGATATGTGTTATTCAGTTGTAAGCATGACCCATATGCAGATGGATCGGAAACCTTAGCACAGATCAGGTACCGAGCTTAATCGCAAAGATCATACAAATTGACCAACAAAGTAGGTGTGTATCACATTCATTTAATGCAATGATAACAGAAAAAAAGTACGAGAAAACGACAAAACAATAACTAATACTTGGTGGATAACCACGAGACTTAATAACAGCTGCACAACGGGCCGGCATCGAGTCCACTAGCTTCTCGACGGTGACCTGCGGAATTCGCGCCCATTCTGCAGATAGCTGGTCGAACTTCTGGGCCCTATTCCGGCAAGTTTTCTTCGCACATCGCCTCTCCAGCTCCTCCCACGTGTGCTCGATAGGGTTGAGGTCTGGAGATTGGCTTGGCCAGTCTAGAAGTGTGACCTGTTGCTGCTGGAAAGCTGCCTTCGCTACTCTGGAGGTGTGCTTCGGGTCGTTGTCTTGCTGCATGATCCATCCGGGTGGCATGTTCTGGTTTGCCCATGGGAAGACATCGTTAATAAGCATGTTCGTGTAGCTCTGGCCGATCATTATTCCGTCAATCTTGATGATGTGGCCCATTCCATTGCGAGAGAAACCGCCGTAAACCATGAGCGATCCTCCTCCGTGCTTGACAGTCGGCTGAATGAACTGGAGATTGAATCTCTGGCCACACGGACGTCGTACGTATCGGATGCCATCACTTCCGAATAAATTGAACTTGCTCTCGTCGGTGAAAAGCACCTTACTCCGGTCCGCCGCGGTCCAGTGTCGATGAAGTCACGCGAACGCGACTCTGGCTCATCGATTCTTGACTCCGATGAGTGTTTTCTTGGCGAGGCGTCTTCCATTCAATCCACCAGCAATGAGACAACGGGAGATGGTCATTCGGCTGACGTTCAGGTCGTCGCTGTCGCGGAATTCGGTGGCGATTTCCGCAGCAGTCAAGGTGGGATCAGCACGAGATCGACGGAGGATGCGTCTATCCTGACGCAACGTAGTGGAACGAGGCCTACCACATCGCGGACTGTTCTCGACGGTCCCAGTCTTCTTATAACGTTGCAGGATAGCAGCTGAAATGGACTGGTGTCGGATCTTCAGAGCCCTCGCAATGTCGGTGACGCGCATTCCGGATTCCATCATATTCACGGCCACCTGGCAAACTCCAGCAGGGATCTCCGCCTTTTCACCCATTTCTGAAAACCTAAGATTGACTTATTATCACATTACAGATCACAAAACCCACAAAAATCACAAGAAAAACATTAATACATGCAGCAAACAAATGGGTAATAATTGGCGACTCTTGAGTATGGCCCATTTCGAACGACAAATTCGTTCTGAGCGAAATACAAACTACGCGACATTGTAACTCACGAATCAACACATATCATATCCCAAAATGACCCGATTTGGTCCAGCAAAAAAAGTGTTGTCGAAAAAGTGTTTCGCCAAATACTTTTGTTCGCTACTGTATACACCGAGTCAACCTAAGAGTGTACCACTACACTGAGTGCGAAACAGCTATCTCCGCTACAAAAAGTAGTCCCTAGAATTTACAGCGAAAAGCAGTAGAATTATTGCTCGGAATCCATTTTTATTTGCTCAGCAGTTTATCAGACAAAATTACCATCTAAAAAAAGTTCCAGAAGTTAGTGCGCTTTTGGAAATAAATTTGTTATGAAAAGCTGCTGAATCAAGAGCTTCGCACTTTTGGGGGATACAACTCGGGCAGGGGGAAGGAATGGAAGACATCTCCCAACATTAACAACACAGAGACAAGAAACTCGAATGGGAGGTTACTTAAACAGGCAGTAGGGGAAGGAGTTTGACCTCCACCAGACCCCCACTCACAATCCCCACTGCTTGTGAGATGTGGGGGTGTGTGGGGGATCAGAAAGGAAACAGTAAAATAGCACATTAACGGGGATGGATACCATTCTTGCGTTCCACGACGAGTCGTGATAAGGCTCTCCCGCCTTTAACGATAGTACACTTTCAGGGTGACTTGGAGTATAATTTGTTGTCACTGATTCCTGGGAAAGGAGAGAGCCAATGTCGTAAGACGGATATACCGTAGAAGTATCACCAGGGATTCAAACCCCGATCCATCTCAAACGAAGGAGTAGAAGGCAACGCTTCGTACAAGTCGGCCACAGTGGCGACAACCATATTCTCATGCAACTAGACTAGGCCCACTTTCCTTTCGGGATATATGATCTTCCCATCTCCATTTCGTTTGCTGGACGCTAATTCGCCCATCTTCTCTTTCAGAATTTGTCGTCTTATTTCGAAATTTATTTTCCTGTCCTTCAAAGTAACCCTTCAAATTATTTTCCCCATCTTCCTTTGTTTAGCTTGTATTTTTTGGGCATTGTTTCGCATCCTATTGAAGACAGAAAGAATGCATGTCTTCTTTTAGGAAAACAATTCTGGATATGTCAAACCTCTAAAAGTAACCCAATGTCGTTGCCATCTCCGTTTAACTATCTTGCGTTGATATAACTAATTTATTTTTTATTCAACAGCTTATTATGTTAAACACTTATTCTTTATTAATTACCGGAGGCAATGAATTCTTTGAATAGAGACCAAACGGATTTTTTAATATGTCCTTGCTTTTATACTTAAGTTCATAATTCATGTTGGCAGCCACCCAACGTCCGTGTTGGGTGTCTGCCGTCATGAATTATGAACTTAAGTATAAAAGCTTGCTTCTGTTTCCAGGTGTTCAATTTGGCAGACAACGTCTGTTTTAACTAATTCCTTTTGCGAAGAAAGAGATTTATTCGATAGGCTAATCCGAAGTATGATTTTATATTTAAAGCAACACTAAACAATAAAAGAAATTTGGCGAAGTCCACCGAACATTTCTTGTACCTGTAAACGAAATCATATAACTGCTTCAATATTGCCTCACATTAATAGCTCGGTACGGAGCGGAGTTGGACTCCGGATCGGAACGCGGAAATTCATTTTGTTGATGCAGTGGATAGGAACTATACAAGCGAAATAGGAATCCGTTACATGGCAGCCACTGGCCGATCTGGACGTTGTTTTATGTGTAGTGAATAAATATTTTAATTACAAGTGTTATCTTTATAAGTTAATTCAGGGGTTCTCGCCGCCCTTCACATGTCGCATTTCCCGTGCGACGCTCCTGTACCCAAAATTAAAAACAAAATGCCCAAATTAGAGTTTGTGGTATTTTTTTTAAAAGAAATAGTCATTTACATTACTTGCTTGTATTCTTTTTAATGTAAAAATACAAAACTAGAATAAAATTATAGAACTGAATAAGAAACTGATGCGATAGGCATATTTTCACAATGGTTACACTCTTCATTTGGCTTTCACATTCTTACAGTAATTTTAGAAACTACCTAGCAGAGGTATTTGCGTCTTAATGTGATGGAGGAGCTTGTTTCTCGTCACACAAAACATCGAAAATGGGGAGAATGTTCGATACAGCTACGCGGATCTCCTTCTCAACGTTAACTTTGCTTCAATATCTGGATTTTATTACCCCCAAAGCTGAAAATCCTGCTTCGCAAAGGTAGGATGTGCCAAAAGGGAGAATTACTTTCACTGTTTTCTTACTCAATTCTGGGAACTCCTTTGCCACACTGTTCCAAAACTGTGGCAGAGTTCCGGAACAGAATTTCATTTTCAGTGTGGAGTCTGAAGAAATATATATATATCATCATCATCATCATCATTGTCAACCATTATCAATCCACTGCTTGGACGAAGGTCTCAGTTTCTCACAACGGTCTGTCTTGTGCCAGTCTCTCCATGTCACCCCTGCATACTTTCGAATTTCATCCACCATCTCCCATGTGGTCTCTTTTCTGGGTCTTTCCTGTCCCTTGGAATCCAATCTAAAATTTCGGCTGTCCATCGATGATCTGTCCTTCTGGCAGTATGTCCAAGCCATTGCCATTTCAGGGATTTAACTTTGATCATGATGTCTTCCACTCTTGTCATTTTTCGGATCCACGAGTTCCTCTCTCTTATCCCTCCTGGTTACACTCAAGCATGCACCTCTCCATGCTTCTTTGAGTTGTTCGCAGTTTTTGTATGTCTCTTTAGTTGTCCACGTCTCTGCACCATACGTAAGCATACTGGAAGGATGCATTGATCAAACACTTTTCTTTTTAAGACATAATGGCATATTGCTCTTGAAAATTATGCTGTTTCTTCCAAAAGTTCTCCAGGCAAGTTTTGTACGCCGATTAATTTCTTCATCAATGCGACTTCACTTGATATCTGCTGTCCAAGATAAACGTATGTCTGTTATCTCCAGCTTTTCCATCAATCGATAAATCTTCATTTCTTGTAAAAGCATTGAACATCACTTTTGTCTTCTGAAGTTCATTTTAATCCCACTTCTTTACTTTGTCAGCAAGTTCTGATCATACTCTGCAGCTTCGGATGGGGTAGTTGCAAAATGACTACGCATCAGCAAAACGAAGGTGGGTTAGATAATCTCCATTAATCTTTATTCCTTGTTTTCCCAGCTCAGCGACTGAAAAACACCCTTCCAATGCGGCATTAAAAGATTTCGGAGATATGGTGTCCCCTTGTCTCACTCCTCCAATTTTTACGTGTGTTGTATTTTCAAACAGCCTAATCTTTGCACTTGCATTTTCATAGATGTTATTAATAATATTAATGTATGCATCTTCAATACCGCAGGTTTCAGAGCCATTGTAACTGCTGATGGTTTCACCGAATCAAAGGCTTTTCATAATCGATAAGCCATGCACAATGGAAGTTCATATTCCTCGCTCTTTCAATTAGTTCTTCAGCACGTGGATAGTGATCTATTGTGCTGTAGCCACTTCCGAATCCAGCTTGTTCTCGGTTGAGCCATGTCCAGTGTTACCTTCAGTGTGAAAGAACTTTAGTGAAGATTTTATAAACTACTGATAGGAGGTTGATAGGTCTGTAGTTTCCGAGATCTCAATGTCACCTTTCTATGTAGCAGGATCATTGTAGTGGGTGTTCCAATCCTCAGGAATCTTCCTTCATTAAGGCATCGAGTGAAAATTTGGAGCATTGTTTCGATTTTCCACTTGTTTCTTGTATGATGTCTACAGTAATCCCATCTTTCCTGGAGCTTTTCCTCGCTTCATGTTCTTGATTGCATGTGCAACTCTGCTGGAAGGACTGGAGGAACTCTGGTACTGGTATCTTCATGATGTCAGTGAGTGCATATATCATCCCTTTCATATAATTTGGAGTAGAAATCTTCACTCTTGTCAAAATTTCGCCTTCTATTCTTGTTACAGAACCATCTTCTCAGTGCCATAATCTGTTTTCTTCCTTACTGAGATGTCCTTTGTTGTCTTTAGGCTTTGGTTGTTTTCAATTGCTTTCCTCACTAGTTCACAGTTGAATTTCATGTCTTCAGTGATACTTTTTTCTTACTGTCTTGCATAGCTCTATATATTCCACTTTGGAAGTCACATCTCTTTAGTTGTTCTCATCTCTCTCTTTGCATCAACATTTTGTTTTCCTGATAATTTGTTCACATGCAACTTGTTCTTAGACCCAGCCAATTTTGTTGCTGTTTCCATAAGAGCTTTTTGGTTACTTTCCTGCTTAACTTCAGAGATGTCCATTTTCCGATGTTAAATTTTCTAAAGCAGAGAACCTGTTCTTCAGTTCTAACTTGAAGGTATTATGGTGTTTTTTAAGGTGGTTATGTCAATAGATTTTGTTTGTCTTATGAGCTTGCCACGTTCAAGTTTAGTGTTGAGGTGCATCTTACATCTCCACAATCTATGGTCACTACCTGTGTTGAACTTGTTTAGCACACTGCAGTCTTTCTATGACGAATTTTTTGTTACACATAATAAAAATCAATTTCACTTGTCGTCCCATTTGGATGTCTCCATGTCCATTTCCTGTGTGGCTTTTCTGAAAAAGGAGTTCAAGATGAAAAACCTTCTGCCTCTGCAAGTCTCAACGAGAGTATTTCCATACGCTGGTTTCTGTTGCCATGAATGAATTTACCTACTGAAGTTTCCATTCTGTTGCTGTTGCCCTATTTTGCATTGAAATCTCCCATAATTATTTTCAAGTGCTGCTTACCTTTTATTATTTAGATGACAAATTTCATAAAAATTTTCAATTTCTTTTCAGGATGATTGTAGGTGGGTGCATAAGTTTGAATAATCTCGGTATCTTTTCGAGAGTTGGATAACAAGTCGCAGTTTCTGTCAGAGGAACTTCAACTTCTACAACTTTATCCTTCAGTTTCTTGTTTATTATAAATCCAACACCACTAGTTCTGCCAGTATCTGTCCCACGATAGTAGAAGAGATGTCCACTTTTCAGTTCCTGATGAGATCTTCTCCTTTTCTCCTTACTACTTAGCCCCACGATGTTCCCACTCCTGATCCTTTGCAGTTCTCTTCCAATTAAGAAGCCTTGAATCAGAAGATAGAGAGCGTCCATTGTAGTGGGTCAGCATCAGATGGCAGCCTAGTCCGGTTTCCTCCGGGGATTTTAGCTCTCTGCCTTTCATGTCGGCATGGTGCCTTGGCCAGGTACATTTCCAGCTGCCGGAGACTGAGGGCCAAGATTTAAGTTGTGGAATCATTTTGGAGGGGGTTATTATAACTCACCACGCTGGCCAAGCGGGTTGGTGAGTGTGGGATAGAATTTCCTTCTAATCCCGATGGTATAGTTATACCGCTATGGGCGGTCGTCAGAGTCTTTAGTGGGAATAGGATGTACCACGAGAAGCAGGACATTTGTCAAGGAGAGTGTGATGTTACGCATCACCTGACCTTACATCCCATATATATATATATATATATATATATATATATATATATATATATATATATATATATATATATATATATAAGGTCAGGTGATGCGTAACATCACAGCCTCTCCTTGACAAATGTCAACCCCGCCTTCTCGTGGTGCATCCTGTTCCCACCAAAGGGGCTCTGACGACCGCAAATAGCGGTATAACTATACCATCGGGATCAGAGGAAATGCTTATCCCACACTCACCAACCCGCTTGGCCAGCGTGGTGAGTTATGGCCAAACACCTCCAAAATGACTCTACAACTTAAATCTTGGCCCTCAGTCTCCGGCAGCTGGAATGTACCTGGCCAAGGCAGCGGCCAGTGCGACATGAAGGCAGAGGGTGCTAAGAATCCCCGGAGGACCGGACTAGGCTGCCATTTGATGCTGACCTTGGCTACCTACAACGGACGCTCCCTTATCTTCTGATTCAAGGCTTCTTGAATTGGAAGAGGAACTACAAAGGATCAAGTGGGACATCGTCGGGCTGAGTGAGATAAGGAGAAAAGGAGAAGATCTCATTGAACTGAAAAGTGGACATCTCTTCTATTATCGTGGGACAGATACTGGCAGAACTAGTGGTGTTGGATTTATAATAAACACGAAACTGAAGGATAAAGTGGTAGAAGTTGAAAGTTCCTCTGACAGAGCTGCACGACTCGTTATCCAACTATCGAGAAGATACCAGGCTCAGATTATTCAAACTTATGCACCCACCACAAGTCATCCTGAAGAAGAAATTGAAGAATTTTATGAGGAAATTCGTCATCTAAATAATAAAGGTAAGCAGCACTTGAAGATAATTATGGGAGATTTCAATGCAAAAATAGGGCACCGGCAACAGAATGAAAACTTCAGTAGGTAAATTCGGTCACGGCAACAGAAACCAGCGTGGAAATACTCTCGTTGAGTTTGCAGAGGCAGAAGGATTTTTCATCTTGAACTCCTTCTTCAAGAAAAAGCCACACAGGAAATGGACATGGAGACATCCAATTGGGACGACAAGTGAAATTGATTTTATTATGTGTAACAAAAAATTCGTCATCGAAGACTGCAGTGTGCTAAACAAGTTCAACACAGGTAGTGACCATAGATTGGTGAGATGTAAGATGCACCTCAACACTAAACTGGAACGTGGCAAGCTCATAAGACAAACAAAATGTATTGACATAACCAACCTTAAAAAGCACCATAATACTTTCAAGTTGGAACTGAAGAACAGATTCTCTGCTTTAGAAGGCCTAACATCGGAAGAAGTGGATATTTTGGAAGTTAACAGAAAAGTAACCAAAGCTCTTATGGAAACAGCAACAAAATTAGCTGGGTCTAAGAACAAGTTGCATGTAAACAAATTATCAGGAAAACCAAAATGTTGATGCAAAAAAGAAGAGAGATGAGGACAACTAAAGAAGATGTGACTTCCAAAGTGGAATATATAGAGCTATGCAAGACAGCACGAAAAAGTATCACTGAAGACGTAAGGAAATTTAACTGTGAGCTAGTGAGGAAAGCAATTGAAAACAACCAAAGCCTAAAGATAGCAAAGGGACATCTCAGTAAGGGAAGAAAACAGATTATGGCTCTGAGAAAAGAAGATGGTTCTATAACAAGAAATAGAGGCGAAATTTTGACAAGAGTGAAAGATTTCTACTCCAAATTATATGAAAGGGATGATACATGTACTCCAGACATCATGAAAGGTACCAGAGTTCTTCCAGTCCTCCCAGCAGAAGTTGCTCATGCAATCAAGAACATGAAGCGGGGGAAAGCTCCAGGAGAAGATGGAATTACTATAGACATCATACAAGAAGCAAGTGGAGAAATTGAAACAGTGCTCGCCCAAATTTTCACTCGATGCCTTAATGAAGGGAAGATTCCTGAGGATTGGAACAATGCTACAATGATCCTGCTACATAAAAAAGGTGACATTGAGGATCTCAGGAACTACAGACCTATCAGCCTCCTATCAGTGGTTTATAAAATCTTCACTAAAGTTCTTTCACACCGCTTGAAGGTAACACTGGACATGGCTCAACCGAGAGAACAAGCTGGATTCAGGAGTGGCTACAGCACAATAGATCATATCCACGTACTGAGAGAACTAATTGAAAGAGCGAGGGAATATGAACTTCCATTGTGCATGGCTTTTATCGATTATGAAAAAGCCTTTGATTCGGTGAAACCATCAGCAGTTACCACGGCTCTGAAATCCTGCGGTATTGAAGATGCATACATTAATATTATTAATAACATCTATGAAAATGCAAGTGCAAAGATTCGGCTGTTTGAAAATACAACACAGATAAAAATTGGAAAGGGAGTGAGACAAGGTGACACCATATCTCCGAAGCTCTTTAATGCCACATTGGAAAATGTCTTTCAATCACTGAACTGGGAAAACAAAGGGATAAAGATTAATGGAGATTATCTAACCCACCTTCGTTTTGCTGATGACGTAGTCATTTTTGCAACTACCCCATCAGAGCTGCAGAGTATGATCCAGGAACTTGCTGACAAGAGTAAAGAAGTGGGATTAAAAATGAACTTTCAGAAGACAAAAGTGATGTTCAATGCTTTTACAAGAAATGAAGATTTATCGATTGATGGAGAAAAACTGGAGATAACAGATACGTATGTTTATCTTGACAGCAGATATCAAGTGAGGGTCACATTGATGAAGAAATTAATCGGCGTACAAAACTTGCCTGGAGAGCTTTTGGAAGAAACAGCATAATTTTCAAGAGCAATATGCCATTATGTCTTAAAAGAAAAGTGTTTGATCAATGCATCCTTCCAGTGCTTACGTATGGTGCAGAGACGTGGACCTTAACTAAAAGAGACATACAAAGGCTGCAGACAACTCAAAGAAGCATGGAGAGGTGCATGCTTGGTATAACCAGGAGAGATAAGAAGAGGAACTCGTGGATCCGAAAATGACGCGAGTGGAAGACATCATGATCAGAGTTAAATCCCTGAAATGGCAATGGGCTGGACATACTGCCAGAAGGACAGACCATAGATGGACAGCCGAAATTTTAGATTGGATTCCAAGGGACAGGAAAAGACCCAGAAAAAGACCACATGGGAGATGGGTGGATGAAATTCGTAAATATGCGGGAGTGACATGGAGGAGACTGGCACAAGACAGACCGTTGTGGAGGAAACTTGGGGAGACCTTCGTCCAGCAGTGGATTGATAATGGTTGACAATGATGATGATGATGATATATATATATATATACATCATAGGAAAGTTAAACTTTCACTCATGTAATATAATATGAACCACAACAAAACTGCGCAATGCTGCAAGTATCAGATGTAGTTAGTGTATGTAAAAGAATATTAACATACAAGTAATCTACCTTCATAAAGAGACAACAACACCAAACAGTTAAAAAGCTTTTTTCCACTTTGGAAAATAATTCTTATCCACTAAAAGTTTGTAAATTTTATTTTTGTGATCTCTTATCTACTTACAATCTACACTCCACCTTCAGGATCAGACTTTGTAACATTACACCCTAAAATACCTTTGAACTAACCACTTCTTAGGGCCACACTTAAAATTATTTTCCTCCGAGTCGCCCCGGAGACTTATAACACCCGTTCTTTACATCCACTAAAAACACTTATTCGAAATTATAGAAATTGGATTATTTCAGAGTTTACTTAGGAAATTGCAGCTAAATTTGTTCACTTGGGTTTCTGAACACACCTGGAGTTTAATATTCGAAATTGGATTTGCGTCTTAACCGCGACTGTCTACGAATGACTAGTTTATGTCATGAAAGGTTTGGTGGAAGGATTTATGCTTATGTTACTGTTACTATCTTTTAAGCTTGTAAAGAGATTTATGACTCAGTTTTCGTTTTGATGATTCGTTTTCGTTTATACAACAGTTCACGTCACATTATTGGTTTGGTAAGGTGTTTTATAGCTCATGTTTTAGTTCATTTTTAATCCTTGTGACTCTTTTGTATTTTCTACAGTTCAGGTAGGGAAGACAGAATGCGTCAAAATTTACAACACAAAATTTTAAATTTGGTGTCCATTATTGCTTTTTTGAGATTTTTGCATTCTCGTGAAACTTGAACTGAACTTTTGTGCTCAGAGCCTCTGGATGTCTTTCCCTGATGAGTGATCCGGGGGTTCTGAGTAAGTATTTTTATAAATATTTACTTAACATCGTTTCGTCATTTTGTTAATCACTTTATAGCGATTAACAATTAATTATGTTTCTTTTATCTGGAGGTCGTTTGGCCCTATCTGTTTGTTTATGTGGATAGGTTGCTTGTATGTTAATATTCTTTTACATATATATATATATATATTGCATCCTGCCATTGCTTACGTATGGAGCTGAGACATGGACCTTAACTAAAAATGACATACAAAGACTGCAGATAACTCAGAGAAACATGGAAAGATGCATGCTTGGTGTAACCAGGAAAGATAAGAATAGGAACTTGTGGATAAGGAAAACGACAGGAGTGCACGACATCATGACCAGAGTGAAATCACTGAAATAGCAATGGGCTGGACATGTTGCCAGAAGAACGGACCACCGATGGACAACCGAAATTTTAGACTGGATTCCAAGGGACAGGAAAAGGTCCAGAAGAAAGCCCCATGGGAGATGGAAAGATGAAATTTGAAAGTTTGCTGCCGTGACGTGGAGGAAGCAGGCCCAAGACAGACAATTGTGGAAGAAATTTCAGGAGACCTTCATCCAGCAGTGGATTGATAATAGTTGATGATGATGATGATATTGTAGAATGAGTGATAATAGTGGTAAGGAGGAACCTTACCACTATTGCCATATTCATTCAAATTTTCTGATATTTCTTCCCACGCATTGTCTTCCATAGTATCGTCATAGTTGGGCTTGTACATAATGCTATGCAAAATGGGATTTGTTTGTCACAGCGTTTATTAACTTTTATTAGCAGATATTTCCGAAACAACTTCACGGCAAAAAAGGAGTAATTTAGATTGTGTCAAGAATTTCTGCTTAGTACCGTAGACAATTAAGGCAGGAGGACCCAACTACGCATTCGGGAGCCCTCATAACTCTTCATAATCAATAAATTTTATTCTCGGCGAGCAATCTGCTCCCATTTCGTTCCGTTCCGAGCTAATGTGCGACAACCTTAAGACTACGTACTAGTACTAGAGGAATATTTTTCAGTTTTCTACCATTAAATAATTTTTAAACATGGTTTGTCAGCTTTGGTCTCACCGACAAAAGAAATTGATTTTAAAGACAGCCGGCCCGGTAGCGCAGTGGTCTAAGGCGATGGCCTCTGATCATTCGTCCGAAAGGGGTCCGGGTTCGAATCCTGGTGAGGCATGCATGTTGTGTTTTTCTTACGGCACTGGCTCTCTCCCTTCCCTGGAACCAGTGACCCTAAATTAGGGACGGGCGACTGCTTTTAGCTCATTGAGTTGCTCACGGTGGTCGTTAAACCTCCAATCAAAAAAAAAAAAAAAAAAAAGACTTTAAAGACAAAGAAATAGTAAGTGCATAACATCGCCCCAGTGGTACATGTTGTGTAACTTTAAATTGGACGTGTAGTTAAATAGTTATAGCAACATTCCAATCAGTTTGGTACGCAGTAGAAAAGAAAAAGCTTTTTCACTAGACCTTCATCCAAGGCGGAAAACTGTGTGCTTAACAATAATAGAACAAAGAACACGTCGTACCAGTAATAATAAAACTATATACTGACCTGAGTTGTATGCAAATAGATAAAACTTTTAATTATAATACAAAGGATGATACGTAGGCACAGTGATTTACAACTTGAGATATTATGTTCACAACATGTAGATGCTCCACGATAACAAAATAAAGCATTTCTTACTGAAGTCATATTTGTTGTAGAAGTTCAGTCTTACCACATAATTGCATCGTTGTTGGAGAAAACACTTACTAAGCAATAGGAAATACACATCCTTGAAATAGTGTAGCGTGACTGAGTCTAATGACCGGGAACATTATATTCAATAAAGTTTCTTATTTTATTCAGGAACAGTTTTATCAATACACAACGCACACGACATCGCACAAGTATTAACCAGGGCACAAAGAGAATGTTTTCTTCCCAACAGCGCTTCCCTGAGAGAGAGAGAGGGGAGAGACCCGGATGGGTGGTTTCAATGTACACGTAGTGTCATCCGCGACTGCTACGCAGTGATGTTGCAATCCATATGGAGCGGCTTCAAATCTTCTCTGACGATCTGCGGGTTTTTTTGTTTGTTTGTTTAGCGCTGGGAAACTATAATTCCAACAATACAGTGTCCTAAACGCTGACTATGATCGTTCGTTCGAGTGGGCTCCGGTTCGAGACCAGGTGAGGCATGTGTTGTGTGTTTGTCTTACGGCACTGATCACGTAGTTACCAATGGCCCTAAATTAAAGACAGATAAGAGCTTTGGTGGTAGCCTTTGACTGAGTGCTAAAAAATGTATTCAGCAAGCAGGTAAATCTTAATATCAGCTGGCATTTTTTGAATTCTAGTTGGTGAATACAACGAATAATAGCCACACGGGTGGGAGAGTGGTCAGCGGTGGATCTTCAGGCAAACTGTCCTAGATGGGCCAGGAATCGAGTGTTAAACGTGGCTGGTGGTGCTTGTCCAAAAGTCTTGATTCTCTACTTTTTCCTGGAATCAGATATCCTAAATTAGGGAGGAACGACTGCTTATCGTCTTACATGCTCACGGTGGTCTTTAAACCCGGAAACAAACAATAAGAAAAATTGGATAATATGGTTTTTGAGGGGCTGCGTCAGAAAAAAGGAAAACCGCAAAGACATTTTCTTTCCAAAAGAAGATTTTCAGAGATAGCCCTTGAAATTCAGTGAATTAGCATTCGTCTCAAAAGCAATTACCGGCTCGAATAGAAGTCGCAGGTAACAGCTGCTGTCGCTTCATGGGTAAACGGTATTTGCATATGTCAATAGGTTAACGTCTGGTGCTGTTTGGATTGCTTTTGTCACGAACTCGGTTGCACGCTCATTGAGCAAAGGGACATCAATAATGAAAGATCGGCGTCTATAAAATCCATGTTCGGCATGTTGTGCTTGGCGAATTGAAGGAATGTGAATGCTACTCAATCTTGGAGAAACGGTACGAACGTCTGTAAAGAAGCCTGCTTACCAAAAGACCCTGATACAAAACCTTTAAAAAATTCCAAACTAATGGTTTTAGCGTCTCCGATAAGACGTATCTCGGTACACCACCAGGATCAATAGCAGCTCCTCAGTATTTTAAGAGGGTCAGTGCCTCATCAAAATTTTAAGACTGTTAGGATTATTCGCTTTGTTCATTTATTATGTTTAGACACATTACTTCATGCAAATTACTTTTTAAAAACTAAAATGAACAAAGTCATCGCTCTTTCCACGTTTATCTTTATTTAACACACAGCAACCGAAAAATTGTTATCCGGACACCGCTGGGCTCGAACAGCAGATCTCTCGATAACTAGCCGAATGCGTTCGCCTTACGCTACGGAGGCCAACAATCCACGGCGCTATGTGTGTTTATCTGTCAGCATCTGACTTCACAAATCCGTAGGGATGGGCTCAGCAACTGAGACGTCTCCATCTGGTGGGGCTTAACGGCACAAGCTATTAAGTTATAGCTAATAAATCCAAAGGGCGAGAGTGATAGTGAAAATCTTTCGAATACGTGGAGACAATGTAAATAGACAAAGTCATCGCTCATTCCACGTTTTTCTTTAATTAACACACCGAAACCGAAAAATTGTTATCCGGACACCGCTAGGATCGAACCCCAGATATCTCGGTAACTAGTCGAGTGCGTTTGCCTTACGCTACGTTAGCCAACAATCCACGGCGCTATCTGCAACCATCTGACTTCACAAATCCGTAGGGATGGGCTCAGCAAATGAGACGTCTCCGTCTGGTGGGGCTTAACGGCACAAGCTATTTTATTATAGCTAATAAATACAAAGGGTGAGACACATGGTGAAAATCTTCCAAATACTTAGAGACAATGTAAATAGGCAAAGTTATCGCTCTTTGTACGTTTATCTTTAATAAATTAGTTGGTAAGCCCATCCCTACGGATTTTTAAAGTCCGATGCTGACAGATAAGCACACAAAGCGTTGTGGATTATTGGCCACCGTAGCGTAAGATGAACGCACTCTGCTAGTTATCGAGTGATCTGGGGTTTGATCCCAGATGTGTCCGGATAAAAATTTTCGGTTGCTGTGTGTTATTTAAAGATAAACGTGGAAGGAGCGACTTTTAAACGTGGAAAGATGACTTTGTTCATTTACATTGTGTCCAAGTATTTGGAAGATTTTCAGTTTTTAAAAAATGTCCACGTCCGCGCAGTCTTTGAAACCGAGACTTCCCGAAAAGGGATGGCAGCTTTTAGTTTTGCATCTCGTCCAGTGGCCATTTCTTTCGATGAGGCAGAGAGCCCAATTGCCTCTTGGATAGACGCCATGCCAAACATGTTTCCCCTCAATGGATCACAGGAAAGCCACGGAACCACGCATAATGTGTGCACGCGCAGTATGGGCATCCGGATTTCATCGAGAGGCAGGTCTTAGTGTGCTTCTCTGAAACAGCTGTTTCAGTGAACTTCTGCAGCTCTAGGTTCTCAAATAGTTCCCAAATTCGCGTGTATCACTCCGCGTTTTTTACATTCAACCTGCTCACTTCCGTCATTAAGCAGCGAAGGAAGTAGCGCCGCTGCTAAAAGAGTAATTAGACATCCGACGATAAAGAAATCTTACGTTTCAAATGTTTTGGTTTTCGAACGAAATTTACAAAAAGCATGAAGTGCATGAAATGGAGAACAAAGGGTAGACATTATAAGACAATATAAGGTAAGCTTTCTGTTTCGCTGCTTAATCGAACATTGTCTGGATTAGACTCCAAGACCCTTTCTTTTTTTATTTCTTTTGGCGATATTGAGGAAGAGGTGTACATTGAATCGCTTTTGAGATGAAATAAGATGTTCGTTTCAGTCTTATTAGGGTGAGTCCAAAGTTTTGCAATATTTGTATCACTTTATGTTTTACACGTATCTTTACGACGAAAGCTGACTAGCATTCAAAGTATATGCCATGGTGGTGCACCGTCTTTAGCCATCTGTCTGCCAGTTCTTCGATTCCGCGGTGGTACCAGTTCTTGTCCTTCGAGGCGAAGAACTCCTTTCCCCAGCTGCCACCTGCTCCTGGTCGTTGAAGTGCCGCCCTTGAAGGAAGTGCGCCATGGACCGGAAAAAGTAATAATCTGACGAAGCAAGGTCCGGACTAAATGCATCAGTTTGATGCCCTCAAGTTCCTGAAGTTTTGCCCGGGTCATTTGTGCGGTATGAGGCCGACCGTTATCCTGTTGTAGGAGAGCACTGTTTTTCACCAGTGCAAGGTACTTCTCCTCCATACATCAGCTCCAGCTGTTCAGAGTAGAGGTTGGTGTTGATTGTCCGACCGCTTGGAATAAATTCGTAATGGATTATCCCCTCGAAATTCCACCAGACGTAGAGCATCACCTTGTGCTCGAAGCGCCCATGTTTGACAACAGGTTCAGGGAGCCGGCCAGGGCTCAACCAATGCTGCTGTGTGTTAAGATTATGGAAATAGACCCACTTTTCATCGCACGTAACAATTCTCTTGATGAAACGCACACCGTGCGGGTTTCCTAGGAGTTTCGTGCACACTCCCAGTCGGCGGTTTGCTTTAGCTGGCGTCAGTTCGTGAGGGACAATGCGGCAGCTCCTGTAGACCTTGCCGAGGTCCTGAAGCCGACGAACCACGGTGGTCTGTGATATGCCCAGCTCGCCTGATAATTTCCGAGTGCTGATTGTCGGATGTGCCTCTACGGCCTGGCGCACGGCTTCCGAATTCACGGTTCGCGGACTACCTTACCTTGGCTGATCGTCGAGGTTTCTGTCACCTGAGCGAAATTTCTTGAACCATCTGGTTTCGGTGCTGTGGTCCACGGAACCTTCCCCTTTCGCATGACAAATGTTTCGTGTCGCTTGAGTAGCGTTGTGGCCGAGTTCACACTCGTAAAGCAAAGTTCCCTAATTAGCCGGTTGTATCTTTTCATTTTTCAGGCGTCCCAACCACAGACAGAATGACGACATCGTGAGGTGCCTGCCCCGCATGACGCACATGGCATAAAGGCAGATAGCAGCGAGAACGAACGTCTGCGTAGCTCAGTTGGTAGAGCTACTTGTTCCGGAATAAGAGGACTCTGGTTCGTTCCCCGGCGTGGACCAAACGGACGGAGAAATTTACTTCGTTATAACATGCAATATTGTTCATAACAACGACTACCATTTTATATCCCTTTCGATTGACTGCAGTGCGCAACTTGAACTAGTTTAAACACGTGACATAACCGGCACAGCACATGTGCTTATGCAAATATTGCAAATTTTGACTCACTCTAGTAATCTTTCGTAAATCTCTTGAACGAAAAGCGATTTCGATGCAACAGATTTCGTACCGAAAGTGGCTTAGTAGTTCCAAGAGGACAATGCTGATAGAGTAAAAAAAATATTTTTAGGCTTATGGCAGGAATCTCACTAAACATACTCTGAGTTGGCCTCAAGGACACATAAGACGAACTTCTTCGGTAAAATCTTGATGAATCTTTTCGTTGTACACGTTACATGAAAAATTAATTACAATAATAAAAATAATAACTCATTATGAAAGTTGCAGATGAAGACGCCCGTAGAATGAGTCAATGAAACCATAGAACACATTTTAACCGGGTGCTCTTTTCTTGCATTAAAACAGGACCTTAACAGACATGTCAAAGGACCTATCTTTCATCAACAGCTTGGCGTTAAAAAGCGGCCTCTAATCCAAGGCCACACACCATTTCATTACAAGTACCAATCAGAAGCTATTCTTGAAAATCAAACTTACATCATGTAATAAGACAAACGTATTATTGCAGACAAGACCATTGACCACAATCAAGCTGAAATTATAATTGTGGACAAGAAATTGAAAACAAATAGACTCCAATTTCTTGTGTGAAAACTAATGATGGTTACATTTACAGAAAACGTAAAAATGGAAGTGTCTCAGAAATCATCGTAATACGAGAACCTACGAAATGAAATCCGAAAGATCTAGAAACAAAGCACAACACAGATCGTACTAGTCATTTCGGCAATCGCAGTGGTACCTAATATCTTTCGAAAAACTCTAGAGGAATTAGAATTGCCACAGAAAAATCTGCATCCAGTTGAAAAGGCAGTTATTCTACAGACGAGCCATATCACTAGAAAATTCCTGAATTTCAAGACTTAAGATGAATATATTTGCCTTTACTCATCTTATCCGGCAGAGAAAGTCAAAAAACAACAACAACAAAATAATAATAGTAACGTACGAGTAACAAAATGACGCTAAAATAAATAAATTTATTTAAATCCTTGCGGAAAATAGTTTGTTTCCACAGTAATTTCAGTCACTTGCCTCCACTGACCAGGACCCGACAACCTGAAGGGTATGGTGGAAGGGAATCCAGTTTATGAGCATAAGAACAGTGGCGTAACTACCACCCCCGCAGCCCCCGCAGCCGCGGGGGGCGCAGGTAACCGAATGGCCGTACTGCAGCATCCAGTTATAGTTTTTTGAAAAAATTCGAACACGCACAAAGACAAACAAACAAATAATTAACCAAAAAGTTCATATTTTCTTTTAACATACATTTAGCTTTGCCTAAATAAATGTCAAGTTTCCCTTTTAAAGCACTGGCTGTCCTACAGATTGAAGCTATTCAGCCCTTTGGCTCCGGGTTGTCATACGATCTATTTTCAATCGCCCTCTCTCTGCGCTGCAGAAGAAAAGCGCCAGGCGCTGCCCCCGATGGCGCAGTGGTCTAAGCGATGGCGTCTGATCATTCGTCCGAAAGCGGTCCGGGTTTGAATCCCGGTGAGGCATTAATGTTGTGTTTGTCTTACGGCACTGGCTCTCTCCCTTCCCTGGAACCAGTGACCCTAAATTAGGGATGGGCGACTGCTTATAGCCCATTGGGTTGCTCACGGTGGTCATTAAACCTCCAATCAAAAAATCAAAAAAGAAGTGGTTCGAGGAACATGCTTGTAACTTTCAGTTAATGCTCTTGCCTCCAAATTCACCTGACATGAACCCAATCGAACATTTGTGGTTAGACTTGGAAAAGCTGGTTCGCGCTAAATCATCACTACCCTGAAATGTATGTTAACTGGAGGACCTGCTTTTCAAAATCGCTTTATTGGTACACTGTAAAACCTTAACTGTAGATTTTAAGGTTTTAAACCTTTTTCCAGGGTGCCAACACAAAACCAAAAAATCTACAGTGTTATGGAATGTTGGAGCAAAGCTATAACTTTGTTCCAACACTGCATTTAATGAAGAAAACAGCACAGAATTTTGCTGGAGCGAGTCACAGACCAAATAATAACGAAAACACAAAACTTTGGCTGGAACGAATGTGCTGATTGTGTTGGAGCCAAGCTATAGCTTTGCTCTAACACTGCATAAAACCGTAGATTTTACGGTTTTGTGTTGGCACCCTGGAAAATGGTTTAAAACCGTAAAATTTACAGTAAATTTTTTACAGTGTATAACGAAATAAAATGGACGTTCAGCATGGAGCGTCTTACAAACAAAATTCAAACTGATAAAATCAATGATATTTACACTGCAATGAGAAATATTGATGATACTGATATGCTGCAATTGAGCTAAATACACAGTAGGTGTAGGGGAAAACACCATAAGTTGGCCAACGTGTCACATGACACTGAAGGAACATATTTTCAGGTGCACTGTATTGAAAACTTAAAACGCATGATAAAGAAGGCAAAGGTTGAGCAAAAACAAAGATGAAATAGAATGATAATTATATGCATAGGTAACATTCATAGCTCAGGCATACGCATAAGCGAAACGACGACGATAGAAAAACATAGTATAACTTGTGCAACGAAGAAATATATACTACAATGAGAAATGTTAATGATAAAGAGATGCTGCAATTGAGCTAAAAACACAACAGGCGTAGACGAAACACCGTAAGGTGGCCAGCATGTCACATGACACTAAAGGAACATATAGGCAGACAAACAATATTAAAAACTTAAAGCGCATGATAACACAGGCACAGGTTGAGCAACACAATGATGAAATAGGATGACAATTATATACAGAGGTATCATTACATAGTGTAGGCATACGTAAAAGTGAAATAACGACGACAGAAAAACATTGTACAACTCGTGCAACTGAGAAATTTATTCTGCAATGAAAAATGTTAATGATAAGGAGATACTGCACTTGAGCTAAAACCATAACAAGAGTATAGAAACACCGTAAGGAGGATCAGCATGTTACATGACACTGGAGAAGCATATTTTCAGGTAAACAGGATTCGGAACTTAAAGCGCACGTAAAACATGAACAGGTTGATCAAAGCAATGGTGAAATAGTAAGACAATTCTAAACATAGGCAACATTATACAGTGCATACATACTCAATAGCTAAACAAAATAATAGAAAAACATGGAACACCTCGTCCAATGTATAAAATATTCTGCAATGAAAAATGTAGATACTAGGAAGAAACTGCAATTGAGCTAATACACAACAAGTGAAGGAAACACATCATTGGGTGGCTAACGCGTTACATGACGCTGAAGGAACATATTTGCAGGTATATAACAATACAAACTTAAAGCGCACGATAAACAGACACAGTTGAGCAAAACGGTGTTGTAATAAATGACAATTATATACATAGACAACAGTAAACAGTGCTGACATACTCAATTGCTAATCAAGGTAAGAGAAAAACATAGTAAAATTCGTGCAACATAGTGCGTAAAATACAGAAGAAGTTACAAGTGAACACACTGTGCACACAAATGTAGTAGAAGTACAAAAAGATTTCACGAAATGTAATAAAACACTACCAACGCCGTGAAAATGCAACACTCAGCGTCACGTTGGGGTGCTAAAAAGTGAGAAAGTTCTAACGGATGGTTAGATTGAGGAGACCAGTGTCCACCGCGAACCACGGGGTCAGAGGTACCCACGTGGAATGGAAAGCTGCTTCTCGATGGCTAATGGAAGCCAGGCGGTGCTCAAAGCGGAGACGTGATGTAAAGCGTGTGTGGCACACAAGTGCCGCACTCGCTTGTTGAGGAGAAACAGGTGAGGAGATGCTCCGTAGTTGCTGATGGAACACGTAAACTACTTGTTTGGCCAGTACAAAGAGATATGCACAAAGAGAGGGAAGAGGAACTGGTGGATTATCACGTAATAGGAGGTGTCTATAGGCTGTAAACGATAACTCTTGGGAGCAAGAGCAACTGGCAATCTTGAAGGCTTGATTGAGTAGAGGCAGTAGAACAGGACAATATAGGTAGACGTGAGAAACGTCTGCCTCCTGAGCGCAGAAAGAGCTAAGAGGGGAAGAGAGTAGAGACATGCGGTAGAGGAAAAACGGAACAGGATGATGACGATTTTGAAGGAAGAGCTAGTGGGTGTTTTGTTCATGAGGTGTGGAGAGGGGGGAGCGGGCAGCGGACCAAACGGCAGAAAGAGAGGTAGTAGGAACATCAAGTATAGGAAGAGCAAAGGGTGTGAAAATGTGCGCTAGGAAACGATACAAAGATTTAGATGAGATAGAAACAAGAGGTTGAACCGTGTGAGCTAGCCGTAAGAAGAACGGTAGCGGAAGAGGAGCAGAGAGCACGGAGATCAGACCAGAAGGGGACGCCAAATCAGGGAAAAGAGATAAGATAGCAGAGTGCAGAGAGTCAAAGACGAAACGAGCAGAACGGGATGATAGAATAGCAGCTGGGAGATCAGCGAAAGGGCGCCAGGAGAGGTCAGGATTGAATGGTTACGACACCGGCACGAAGCCAGAAAGAAAAAGCAAAGCAAGGGAGGTGGGGAGGGTGGATAAGAGAGTTGAAGAAGAGGGATTCAGCAAGAAGCTCAAGAGTTGAAGAAGGAGGGGAGCGTAGAAGGGGAAGATAGCGAAGGAATTTAAGAGCTTTAGAATAAGCAGGGGGATGTTTAAAGGAGGGAGAAGGGCAACAGTCCATAAGAACTAGAGAGAAAAACGAGAAATGGGGGTTATATGAATTGTAGATGCAACTGGAGCTGTGAAGAGACGGACGAAGTGAATGATACGGTGTACCTTATTGCTCAGTGAAACATCAGGAAGACCGGCTCTACTAAACGAAGGAGGTGCACTTATCTTCGTGAAGGAAATCCAATGATGTCGCACCCACATGACCACTGTAAGACGGCGGGTGAGCTGCACGTGGCTGTCCTAGGTGAACTTTTTTTTTTTTTGATTGGAGGTTTAACGACCACCGTGAGCAACTCAATGGGCTATAAGCAGTCGCCCGTCCCTAATTTAGGGTCACTGGTTCCAGGGAAGGGAGAGAGCCAGTGCCGTAAGACAAACACAACATCCATGCCTCACCGGGATTCGAACCCGGACCCCTTACGAACGAATGATCATAGGCCAGCGCCTTAGACCACTGCGCCACCGGGGCGGCCCTAGGTGAACTCCTAGGAAGCGTTGGGTGGTTGAAGACCATGAGGCACCCTATGGAGTATCTGTGCGGTTCCGCCACGCCCCGCATCACAGACCGATACTCTTATATGTGTTTAGCTCAGCAGCAGATCAGGAGACGTAGTCGGAGAACAAACGGCGAAGAAGGTGGAATTGTGATTCTCTACGAATGCAGATTGTAATGTCATCCGCATACGCAGAGTAAATCACTGAGTGGTGTCGTGTACTAGCGACTAGCGCTGGAAGTGTAGCCAAGAAGGAATGTTGAAAGGAACGAAGAAAGGGTTCCGCGGCGATCGCAAAGAGTTGCCCTGAAAGCGGACAGCCCTGCCGGACTCCACGCTTAAAGGGGATTGGAGCTGTAAGGAAGGATGCCGTCTTGACATGGAAAACGGCGTCCTTGTAAAGAGAGAGAAGTGTGGAAACAAAGGCGGAAGGAAAACCAAAGTGCAGAAGTGTTTTTGTTAGGTAGTTATGTGAAACGTTATCGAAAGCGGAGCGGAGATCCAAAGAGAGAAGATCTAAGGGTTCGGAGTGGGTTTGAGCGAGGCGAATTAAATCACGTAGGAGTTGGATATTAGTAGAAAGACAGCGTCCAGGAACAGTGTAGGTTTGAGAATCAGCGAGAATGTGAGGAAGGACAGAGTTGAGACGGTGGGAAAGAAGCTTAGTGAAAAGTTTGTAATCCTGGTTAAGAAGAGAAATGGGGCGCCAATTTCCCAAGTCAAGAGGGTCACCCTTCTTGGGAAATAAGACTGCATGAGCGTCTGTGAAGCTCCTCGTGGGGGTGGGGAAGAGGAGAGCAGCAGAAATAGCAGGAAAAAGAAATGGTAGGAGGAGACGGAAGAGAGTACGATAGAAAGGAAAGAGAGGCCGTCCGGACCCGGAGCGGCTTAAGGGTTGAGAGAAGAAAAGAAATGAAAGAGCTCAGAAGATGTGGGCGGAAGAGTTAAAGAGGTAGCTAGATGTGGAGGACCTAAGGAAGATTGGAAAGAAGGTGAGAGAGAGTGGAGGAGGACGGGAGAGGAGCCTCACAGAACTAGGTGGCAAAAAAACTACGAACGTGAGAACATAGAGTCTACGGATCAGAAGTCACAACACCGGTTGGTAAACGAAGCTGCCGGAGTGCGTTGGTAGACTTGCGTGAAGACTCCTTTGACGCAAGGTAATCATAGTTGCAATCCTCTGGGTGAAGATGCTTTAAGTGAAGGCGTAATAGAGCCTGCTGCGCAAGAGGTTCAAGAAAAAGCTTTAAGCTCTGCCTGAACTGCAGGAAAAAGTGGACCTGACAACCCGATTAGAGCAATCTTCCATCGGGCGTGATCAATTTGCATCAGGCGAGATGTTGACGCTGTAAAAGCAAGCTGTTTGATGTGCAATATGAGCTGATGTTTAACTTGCAGCCAAAACGTCAATGCACAAGAAGCTGATTGCATCCCAGCACGATGAGCACTAAGGAAAGAACGAATGGAGGCACAAAAAGCAGGATCATTGAGCAAAGAAGTGTCAAGTGTCAACGAACGAACTGTCCTAGGAAGCGATGCCGAAGCAAAACTATGATCGGAGGAGGCAGTGGGTTGTATTTGCGACTCAGTAATGGACGCAAGGAGCTAAGGTGAAACATAAATGCGATCAAGGCGAGCAGTCGATAGAGGTTGGTTCCCGGATGATCTCCAGGTATGAGTAGTATCATGGAGGTTGAGACGGCGATGTGCATCTGTCAAGGAGAAGTGAGCGACGAGCTCTTGGAGTAAAGCAACTAGAGCAGTGCGACGTTCTCGTGTAGCTGGAGAACGGTCAAGAGATGGATTCAATGTACAATTAAAATCTCAGCCCAGGATTTTTCAGTCGGAAGGCGAGACCGCAGACAGAGCTCGACGCAGGCGGGTAAACAATATTCTATGATGAAGAGAATGTGACGGAACATAGATATTAAAGATGTGAAAACGGGTATCGTTGACAAAAAATGATGCACGTTGAAGTAAGTCTTGACAAAGGTTCCGAACTGAGAAGCTTGTGAGAGTGGAATGGAAATATTGATGTAGGCCGATCGCCAGCCCACTCCTTGAGGGAAAACAAAATGCGTGACGAAAAACATAATCGCTTACTCGCCAACGATTAAAAAATGTGGAGGTGTGACAGTTCGTTTCTTGGAGTAGTAAAACGTCCGGCCTTAAGGGTGAAAGATCCTCCATAACGAAAGCATTCGCTAGGGGCTCGCAAAGCCCCGGCAATTCAAGGTGGTGACCCTGAAAGTGGCAGATCCAAACCTGTGTGGAACTCTGCACGAGCGGCCGAGAAAAGCAGTCTAAAGCGTTTGATGAGGGCCGGGATCCACGACTTTTAGGTGGATTGCCTCTGATTGTGTCGAAGGAACGCATCAATGATGCTCGCTTGAGATAGAACTGCAGGGAGAACTGCTTCATACTGTCGTAAGAAGATGGTAGTAGCAGAACAACTAATCGTATGGAAACAAAGCTGGTACCAGTCTGCAAGGGAGAGAGGCTCCCACGTTTCGAAACAGCGGGCAAGGCGGTGAGTAAAGGCCTCAAACGAAATAGGGCCACGAGTGGAGGACTCACCAGATTCAGCAGCTGAGGAAGAGAGAGACGGTGCATCAGTCAGTGGTACCATCAGGAAAAACGAAACGTCCAGAAGCGGACGGGGATTTTTGCTTCTTTCGCCGAGCTCCTGTGCGAAGGTTCGAAGACCTTTTAGCAGTAATCGTCGATACACGAGATGTGGTAGTAGAGTCACAGGAAGGGTCCTCTTGGTCACCATCACCAGAGACCCCAACTGTAAAGGATGGCGAGCGATCCACACTAAGGTCATGAGGAATAGGAACTGACAGTGCTTGTCGAGTACTTGGCACTTGCGGCGTTGGAGAAGGCCTGGAAGCAACGCCAGAATAGGGACGGGAAGGTGAAGCACTATTAGAAGGTAGAGGCTTGGCGCTGTTCAAAAGGTCTGGAGCAATCTTGGACGGTATAGCCCATTGAGTTGCTCACGGTGGTCGTTAAACCTCCAATCAAAAAAAAAAATCTTGGACGGCTTGCCTGACGGCAGAGAGGCAAAGCCATCGGAGACGTCCATGACGTCATCATCTACCTCAGACACTCGTGACGTAGCTCCACCACAAAGAGTGGAGTCAGATAGCTGAAGAAGAAGACGCACTTGCAACAGGAGGGGTCGATACTCCACGTCTGTATCAACGGACGCTGATTGGTCGACCTCGAGAGAGAGGACCGAAGTGACGAATCAGGAGGAATCATTGTCCTCTTATCAGAGGTAGCCATCGCCGATGGCGAGGCTTAACTGAGTAAAAAAACGACTATCTTGTCGAAAATGAAATGCTAATAACGAATTCAAAAAAGTACTCACCAACTCGGGGGACGTCAAAAAAGAAAGGCACAACCTTCGCCTTGAAGGCACGCTCGAAATAAGAAGCACAACACACGCTTAATAAACACAGTAGCCGATCGAACACGGAGCAAACTCAACCACATTGCGGACAGGGACCTGCTGTTGACATAATAGTACCAGATACCCCAGGATATCTATCTCTGCCTGACTGAATCGATGTCTCGCCGAGTAGCCGCTGTTTTGCGAGCTAAGCTGGGTCCTACAGCTTATTAGGTAGGTGGTCATAATGTAATGGCACATCGGTGTATATTATAAAAAAATCAGCAAATAACAGATGGAGAGATGATCCAATATAAATAATTGAAACAGATGGAAGTGAACAGTCATACACTTGGACGGATTCTCCAGGTTTTAAACGTTTTTCAGAACACACCTTTCTGGTCATCGGGACGCCGATATGTGTCCTTCAACGAGCGACAGTACCTTTCCTTGAAGAGTTCTCAACGAAAGAAGCATGGCATCCTTCTAAGTCAGTCCTATCGTTTTTCAAGTCCTAAAGGATATGTCACACATTACTCCAAGGCAACTGAGAGTTCTAAATGTAAACATAATTGTTTTTGTTTTTATGACTCTCAGTTTCCTTGAAAGAAAGAAATATAAACATAGTTGGTTTCAAATAAGATTTTTGTTAGCCGCGGATGGCTTAGTGGTTAGCGAGTCAGACTATCATTGCAAGGTCCTCAGGTTCCAGCCTGGGCTAATCTTTCAGAGATGATGTGATTTACTAACAATCGCTGAATATCCGCCGTGCATCGGACGAACACGTTAAGTGACGGCGCCCAGGCTGGACCCACTGGTTAAATGGGTATCCTTTCCTATGCCCCCTGAAATTCTCTCACCTCTCTGTGTGCAACATCGCACTTGTACGGTGGCGCCATCTACTGTACTCTAATCTCACTACAAACTGTTCAGTCAAAGTCGCTAGACTTGCTCTCATTCCTTCCGTTTCTGTGTCCTGCCCAAAAGGCGATCTCGCTGTAGGTGGCTGGGACCTAAACTCTACTCACTGTGGACAGAAGTCCTACAAGAAAATGTCTAATACTATTCTGGCTCCTAAGATTTTTGTACGAAAAGTTCTGTTCAAGAGGGGACACCGTAGTCCCGTTTCATTATATGTGCGTTGTGGCGCACCTTCCTCAGGAGTGACGCACATGTCAAGACGGCAAAGTTGCAGTGGCAAACTTCGTCGGTGTAGCTTAACTGGGAAAATATTCGGCTCCGGTGCAGAAGAATGCGAGTTCGAGCTCCACCATCGAAAAATTTGGGTTTCCCAATTGGCGCTCGAACATAAAAATGAATTACAGTCCATTAGGTTTTTCGAAAGATGTGAGATATTCGTTCCAACACATCTGGAATTAGTGAGAATTCCTTCTTCAATGCTCCTTCCATACATCGTCTGGAATTAATGAGGATTCCCTCTACTGCAGTGACCTCCTTCAAGCATATAATTCCGCCCCTGCCTTTTCTCAAAGGAAGGATACTCATATCCTTATATCTTATAGTGACGTACTCAGAGGGGACGCAGCACAAGACAAGACAGCAAAATTACCGCGACCAAGATTAGTCGGTTTAGTATAATTGGGAAAGCATTCGGCTCCGAAACGGGTGAGTTCGCTCCTGCAAATGGCTTTAAAAAGAATTTCCAGCCGAACATTTCCTCTTAACATTTCCGCCACCGCTAAATGGCTTATACGCTATGGCGTATTCTAAATCCACACTGCCGCCCCGGTGGCGCAGTGGTCTAAGCGATGGCCTCTGATCATTCGTCCGTAAGGGTTCCGGGTTCGAATCCCGGTAGGCATGAATGTTGTGTTTGTCTTACGTCACTGGCTCTTTCCCTTCCCTGGAACCAGTGACTCTAAATTAGGGACGGGCGACTGCTTATAGCCCATTGAGTTGCTCACGGTGGTCGTTAAACCTCCAATAAAAAAAATCCACACTGATGAAATAAGTCTGCAAAATGTTACATATCAAGAGTTATTTTTCCAGTTATTTTTTCCAATGTACTGAGTAAAAATACGTTCTGAGTAAAAATGGGGTATTTGATTTACTTTGTCACGTAATATTTCTTCACAAGATGATGGAGCATTTTGGTCCAGTATGTGTAAGGTTATCCAATATAAAAAATGTAGAAAAATAATAATTTTAATTATTGAAAGAACACCATTACAATTTAAACATCTATATTTTATACACTCAGTGCTCACTTAATTATGACTACCTACCTAATACTTCGTGGCTCCTCTTGTCACGCGGAGAACGGGCACCACCCGGCATGGCATCGACTTCACGAGGTGTACGTATAGTCCTGTGGAGATCAGCAACCAAGTTTTTTTTCATTGAGGTCCTCAGTCCAAGTATATGTTGTCCAAGTGCCTCATCTAGCTTTCCCAATATCCCGCAGATGTTCAATTGGGTTGGGATCACATGAGTTTGTAGGCTTTTCGGCATGTCTCATATCAGAACTATGTTCGTCTAACCATTCCTGCTCGAGGAGGGGCTGAGACATTATCGTCCCGAAGAAACCCATCCCTCACTGGGTGAAAGTACAACGTTGTGGGGTGTACGTGATCGACAAGATGTTTTTAATAGCAGCCGGCGTCCATATATTGATCCACATGCACCATATGTTCCAGTTCATGCCAGATGAAAATGCATATAATACAACCACTGCTGGTGTCTGTTCATGCCAGCTAAACGGGCCACACATCATACAACCACCCCATTCTAGCAGCCGTCTTTGATACTTTGGTCCACATGCACCAGGTGTCTCAGTTCATGCCAGCTAAACGGGCCACACATCATACAACCTCCCTATTCTAGCAGCCGTCTTTAATACGTTGGTCCACACGCATCAGGTGTCCCAGTCCATGCCAGCTAAATGGGCCACACATCATACAACCACCCCTATTCTAGCAGCCGTATTTGATACGTTGGTCTACACGCAACAGGTGTCCCAGTTCATGCCAGCTAAATGGGCCACACATCATACAACCACTCCTATTCTAGCAGCCGTCTTTGATACGTTGTTCCTCACGCACCAGGTATCCCAGTTCATACCAGCTAAACGCGCCACAAATCATACAACCACCCCTATTCTAGCACCCGTATTTTTGATACGTTGGTCCACACGCACCAGGTGTTCCCAGTTCATGCCAGCTAAACGTGCCACACATCATACAACCACCCCATTCTGGCAGCCGTCTTTGATACTTTGGTCCATACGCACCAGGTGTCCCAGTTCATGTCAGCTAAACGGGCCACACATCATACAACCACCCTTATTCTAGCAGCCGTGTTTGATACGTTGGTCCATACGCACCAGGTGTCCCAGTTCATGTCAGCTAAACGTGCCACACATCATACAACCACTAATATTCTAGCAGCCGTCTTTGATACGTTGTTCCTCAAGCACCAGGTGTCCCAGTTCATACCAGGTAAACGTGTCCCGTATCACACTCCCCAAACACATTGCTGGTAGCCGTCGTTGATACGTTGGTCCAGAAGCACCAGGTGCCCCAGTTCATGCCAGCTAACCGCGTCCCATATTATACAACCAGCTCTACTGCTAGTAGCCATCGTTAATACGTTGGCCCACACGCACCTGGTTTCCCAGTACGTGCTAGCAAAATGTCTCCCATATCATACAATCAGCCTAGATAGTCAATGCCACGCATGAAGTATCCGTGGCTCCATGTTTCTGACGCCTAATACGGACTAGACGATATATGTGCTGTACATATCGTGATCCATCTGTCTAACGCACCTGCTTTCAATCTTCAATTCGCATGTTGTTGACACCAGAAGAGTAGTTTACGTCAATGAACTGTTATTAAGAGTGGGTGGCGTATAGGGCTTTTGCTCTTCCAACCCATCCGTGCCAGCGTGCGGCGCATAGTCGATGGGATAACGTACGCAACTAGAGTTTTTTCTGGGGGGGGGTTAATATGATATAGATGAAATCTATATGAAGAGTACACCTAAAATGTTCATGCAATATCTACACTGGGATCCATCAGTAACTATCAAAACTTTGAAAGTTAAGGGTTGAAACAAGTAGAAGAGCGGACATGGGTGTGTAGATTTATCACACACCTGAAACAATATCAGTGCACGGTCAAATAACGTCTGCTGGCTCTTAATATGCAAATATCTCGCAGTTCCATAAAAATAGCTTACCCTACCTTGAGTGTCTGATTCCCTTTTCTTGCAATCCCCATGAGAAGAGTTGTTGTCATTAGTAATCAGGAACGTAATATGGAACATAGATGCCAGGTTGACCATATTTTGTAGGATGAAATAATCGGAAGACTTGAATCAGGACAATCACAGGCTGCGGTCTGCATGTCACTGAATGTATCACAAAGTGTCATCTCCAGGCTTTGGATAAGGTTCCAAGCCAGCCAGTACAAGGTTGTCCAAGATATAACGAAGTGAATTTCTCCGTCATTTTTATCCGCGCCGGGGTTCGAACCCGGGTCCACTCATTCCGGAATAAGTTGCTCTACCAATTAAGCTACGCGGACATTTGTTCTGACTACTATCTGCCTTTATGTCGTGTGCGTCCTTCTGGCAGGTACGTCACATCTCCTGGTACGTTACATCATCTCCCCCTTATTTTTCTTTTTTCTTTCGAAGTGCTGCTCATATTTTTCCTATCTCGCGGTGTGGAAATAACATCACACCAATGCGAGATTTTGAACGGTCGGGTCATCCGGATAGTTCGGGCGCCATTATAACGAAGTGAATTTCTCCGTCATTTCTATCCGCGCCAGGATTCGAACCCGGGTCCCCTCATTCCGGAATAAGTTGCTCTACCAGTTGAGCTACGCGGACATGTATTCTGATTCCTATCTGCCTTTATGTCATGTGCGTCCTGCTGGCAGGTACGTCACATCTCCCCCCCGAAAGAGGGCCGGGGGCATGGCCCACGGATCAGCCGTGACCATGAATCGTTGCAGGCAGACAACCACTGTAGAACGTGCACTTGAGAACTCCCAGTCAATCTGGTGTGTGGAATACAACGTCACACACATATATTTTTCGAAGCACTGGATTAGGGATTCTCTGATTTTTCCTATCTCGCGGTGTGGAAACAACATCACACCAATGCGAGATTTTGAACGGTCGGGTCATCCGGGTAGTTCGGGCGCCATTATAACGAAGTGAATTTCTCCGTCATTTTTATCCGCGCCGGGGTTCGAACCCGGGTCCACTCATTCCGGAATAAGTTGCTCTACCAATTAAGCTACGCGGACATTTGTTCTGACTACTATCTGCCTTTATGTCGTGTGCGTCCTTCTGGCAGGTACGTCACATCTCCTGGTACGTTACAAAGAATCTCAACTACTCGGCAGGACCAGTACCTTGCATTAACTGCACGCCGTCGTCGGACGATGTCTACCAGGCAGTTATCTGCAGAGCTTTCGGCCGCCTCAAAACCAAGCGTTTCAAGACAGACTGTTTACAGGAAGCTCGGGCAACCGATCTCTATGACAGACGTCCAGTAGTTTGAGTATCGCTTACCTATGCGAACAGGAGGGCCCGTTTAAACTTGAGTTGGGAACATCGAAACTGGACACTGAATCAGTGGAGTCGTGTGGTCTTCACTGATTCTAGATTCAGTTTACAGACTGATTCTCGTCGAACCACTCTCTGGAGAGAACGGGAAACCCGTAACAATCCCAATAACGTCAGGTAAAGGAACCAATTTGACGGCGGAGTCATGGCATGGGCAGGCATTATATTGAATGAGCGCACAGAGATCTACATCTTCGACAGAGATGCCGTTACTGCTCTGAGGTACAGAGACGAGATATGGAACCTCATTTGAGATTTTTCGGAGGTGCTGTAAGTCCAGAGCTGGCATTCATGGGCGATAATGCACGCCCCACAGAGTTAAGCTGGTGAATGACTTTCTTCAAGGAGAAGATATCCAGCACATGGAGTGGCCATCAAGGTCTTTAGATATGAATCCGATAGAGAAATACAGGGGATGCACTAGGGAAACGAATTGCATCCCATCAGCTTCCACCAAGGGCCATTCCGGATGTCCAAATTGCTCTTCGCCAGGAGTGGGATTAATTGCCCACAGAACTCTTGGATAATCTGGTACGCAGCATGAGAAGTTGATGCGATGCTTGTGTGCCTGCAAGGTGTCACCACATCCCTTATTAATCATAGCGCATCAGCCGTTACTCAATTTTATGGACTCAACACGACAATTACTGAGTTATTGATTTTTGTGAATTTGTATAAGTAATGCAATAAATTTTGTTTCATACTTGTTTTGTCTGCTGTTGTACTTGGAATATGTTATTACACAAACATACCCAGTTTCGTGCGTTTCCGACGATTGGTTGTTGAAATATTCACAGGTATATTCATTGTGCTTAACTTTTGGACATGAGTATATATACACTGCTGTTAATAGAAACTGCAACACCTTGAAGAAATGCTCGGATTCACACGAAATTTGCAGGGTGGACAGGGCACATGGGGGATACAAATTCTTAAATTTGCAGCGCACATGCAATTTGATTGAAGCGACCTACAGGAATGAAACTTAGGAGGGGGTAGGTTTGACATCGTGAGACATGCAAATGATTCAAGTATCACACTCGACACTCGGGGGCGCAAGTGACACAAGCAAGAACGAGTCGTAGAGCTGTGCCTGACCAGCCATATGAAGTCGTCCTGTTTTCCGTGCTTGCCATTCTGACTCATGCTGTTTTATTTGTTGTATTCTTCGCAAGTAGAGTATGCCTTGGCAAAAAGTTCGGAAACAATTCGATTCAGTTGGAGGAGATCAAGAGGGGCAGCATCTTTGGGCTCCTGGAAGCGGGATGGGGAAGCGGGAGACCTACACGAACGAGGACCAACGGGTTGTCCGACACACTCGGAGTTACCAAACAGCCACAATTCCGGGTATTCAGCGAGCAGTGGTGCCCTCCATGCATCGTTCGATTAGTGTCAGCACCAGTAACATACGCCTGCACGACGTAAGACTACATGCACGCAGACCGTTACGACGACTGCCCTTAACACCATTGCATCGCAGCCAAAGACTGCAATGGTGTCGTGCCAGACTGTCGTAGAGCCACTCAGAATAGCAGCGGGGGATCTTCAGTAACGAGTCCAGCTTTTGTCTTAGAGGGGACGACCAACGAATCCTCGTCTGGAGGTACCGTAGTCAGCGCCAACCTGAACGGTTTATTGTCGAGCGTCACACGTCCAGAAGGATTGGTGTCATGGTGTAGGGTGCAATTGCCTACGATGCCAGATCACGTTTGGTTTTCATTACAGGCATTTTGACAGCCCAACGTTACGTTAATGAGGTCCTGCAAACTAATGGGCCTACTTTTTCTGAACGTTCACTCTGGTGCGAATTTCTAACAAGACAACGCTCGTCCGGATACTGCTTCTGTCTCGATAGCTTGCTTTCAAGACACTGACACTGTGCCATGGCCATCCGCATCGCCAGACCTATCGCCGATTGAAAATGTGTGGGATGCTATGTGACGCGCTATTCACATTCCACCCCTACCGTACAATCTGCATGAACTGCGTGAGAAGATTGAAGCTGCATGAGATGGCTTACCGCAGGACACCATTAGGAACCTGTACAACTCCGTGACGAAACGTCTGCCATGCTGTGTGAGCAAACATGGCGACCTGACGCCATACTGAGAGACACTTTTTATTGGCGTGTAGCTCAATAAATATTGCCCATATCTGTCTCAATGTTTAATCATTTATTGTTTCTGGTAACCTTTACCTTCCTCCAGAAATTGCAATCCGACACGTCCTTCTGGGTGCAACTATTTTTTTCATGATGAGTGTACTTTTCACTAGCATACCATAAGTCGAGTTTTGATTACAAACAGAGGTAACATATGTACCTAAAATACCAACCGCGTCTACAATGATTTGATGAAAAACAGAATAAAAGGCCATAGCTATGTCGAGTAATTCTAACGTGAAAGGACGTATAGCATTTTTTCATTCTTTTTGCAGGATAAAGTATTGATTGAAGCAAACAGACATTCTCCAAGCAGCCGTATTCTGCAATAAAGGCTCCTAGATGCTTGTCCAGGTGTACTAACGATCTAAGAGCTATGTCAATCCTTAAGATCATGGCTTCAGTCTCTTGGGGTGCAGACAGGATTTCTTTATTCCTTACTTACCATTCTCTCTTTCGGTCTAAACTGGATTATGGATGTATAGCATATGGATCTCGGTTCTACGTCAATTCGTCGCGTGCGTCAATTCGTCGACTACGTCAATTCGTCGACTGCGACGATTCGTCGCGCGTCAATTCGTCGACTGCGTCAATTCGTCGCGCGTCAATTCGTCGACCACGACGATTCGTCGAGCGTCAATTCGTCGCGGACAAATTCGTCGACTACGTCAATTCGTCGCGTTTGCAGATTTGGTTACATACAAAACGAATGCAGGAAAGCGTACGATTTCGAACGTCTTGCTCCCTGATCAAATTTATAAAGTTTGGACACGCAGACAGGATGGGAATATTACGCTTTTTCTTTGGCACTAAAAATATTAGACAGTAGACGGTTTTTGGAACGGGTCAGAGGCCCGGTTGGTCAGAGCCCCCCATACATAAAATATTCGTAAAATCTACATTTCAAAATTGCCTTTATTCTTCAGTAAAATAACATTTCTATGTACATGACAATGGAATTCTGCCAATAAATACAGCGGTATATACATCAGCTGGAAAGTTCCAGTGAAACGTAAAACAAAATATTGTTTAAATCATAAAAAAAAAATTATTTCGCCACGTAGGGCGAAGGAGAGGCAGACAATAAAGCACGAGCGATACAAACGAAAATGTTTACCTACAGTATTGTAGACAGGGCAAGACATGATTCTAGACTATGCACAAATTCCAATTAAGCATTACTACCATACTAAAGATTAAACATTAGGTACTAATTCACAGAAATGCAACAGTGATGCTACATTCAAAATTTACAACATATGTACAGAAGTATTCAGTGACAAGGGGAAATAACGCTAAATGTACTCAGAAGGGCATCTTGTTACATTATATTATACACACAGTGACTAATATTTTTAAAAAATATTCAACATAATGAAGGGGACATTGCGTGGGCAGTAAACTGTGCAGAAGGAAGAATTATATACAACAACATAAAACCCAACATTATCGAAGAGAACATGGGAAACATGGTGAGCTATCTTCAATGGCACATTAAAACAGAAAAATCACAAATAGCGAAGCACCAAAATTAATACGTAAAAACATGATTTGTTACAGTGAACGTGGGCGACAACAAAAATCCCACTTATAGGTTGAGATGTAACTGCAAATTGTGGATATGAAACCACCCAGCCGATTGGGCCCAAGTGGATTAAAAAACGCTATCGGTGTTTGTTGAGGCAGCACGAGAGTGCTCCATTTGGAGGCGAGTGGTTAACCGTGCTAGGAAGCGTCTCCGAATGATAGCACTTGCCTCCTGAGGAGGTGGAATAAGAGCGGAGAAGCGTTGTTGAAGATGGAAAGCATAGACAGTGAACTTCACAAGAATAAAAATATAACGGCACACAGGAGGCAAGTGAGTAGGTGGATGCTTAGTTTGGAGTAGCCAAGCATATGCAAGAAATGGTAACGATCGAGCACAAATTCGATCAGCAAGACGAAATGCTGTGTTTAGGACTGGCAGGAGAACGGGGCAGAATAGGTATTGATGTTGGACGTCGCTGACTTCAGGGCAAAAGGAGCACTGCGGAGAGGTGAGAAGGGTCATGCGAAACAGTACTGATGGGGCGGGGAGACGAAGGTGAAGAAATTGCCAATGGACATTGAGTTCAAGAGGGGAGGAAAGGGGGAGGTAGATGCTGTCCAGATGGCGGGGAGAAGAGAAGGAGGAGCAGAATGAACAGAAAGTGGAAGTGCCGGAGGGGAAAGAAGAAGCCAATAAAGAGAAGAGGAGGAGAGAGAAGTAACTAGAACCGGGGAGCTACGAATGAGGAGAAAGAACGGTAGGGAAAGAGGAGCAGAGGGGACCGAGAAGAGACCATCAGATGAAGCGAGGAGTGGAAAGAGGTTCCAAAGCGCTGTGCGAAGGAGAAGATATTCGTTAGCAAGAGTAATGGTTGGAGATAGAAACAGGGAAGAAAGAGGTCTCCAGGTTAGATCAGAAGTTACGAGAGAACGGACAGTTATCACACCAGAGCGGATCCAATGAGGAAAGTAAAAGTAAGGGACTTTAGGAGGGTGAATAAGAGAAGAGAAGAAGAGAGGTTCATCTAGGAGATCAAGAGTTGAAGAAGGAAATGAACGGAGAAGAGGAAGCGAACGAAAGAGAGAAAGGCCCTCTCGCAGGACAGGAGGGAGGTGGGACGGGAGAAGAGAGTATGCATCCATCTTCAGAAACAGTAGGAAGGTGAAAGATGGGTCACGGAAAGAAGCTAGAACATTCAAGGTAGTGGTAAGGGACGGAACAGTTGAAGTGGCAAGGCGAATGAAATGAATAATGCGATGTGTTTTATAAAGGAAAGCTGGATCAGGAAGCTGGATGCCACCCAAAGAGGCTGGCAGATGAAGCGTGGCAGGTTTAACCCAGTGATGTGAAGACCAGATGTAGTTTTCAATTCAGAACAACCAAATCAGGTATCCTATCTCATGGTACTCTAACTTAGACGGTTGTCGGTTTTTGGAACAGGTCAAGGCCCAGCGAGTCAGACCCCCCCCCCCCTACATACAAAATTTTCGTAAAATCTAGTTTTCATTTCAGAGCCATCAAATTTGGTATCATGAAACTCAAACTTAGACGCTAGACGGTTTTTGGAAGGGGTTGGAGCCCCCCCCCTCATAAAAATTTCGTACAATCTACAGTTTTCATCTTAGAAGCACCAAATTTGGTATACTATCTCATGGTACTCTAACTTAGACAGTAGACGGTTTTTGGAACAGGTCAAGGCCCGGGGGTCAGAGCCCCCACATACAAAATTTTCTTAAAAACTACAGTTTTCAATTCAGAACCACCAAATCTGGTATACTATCTCATGGTACTTTAACTCAGATGCTAGACAATTTTTTGAAGGGGTTACAGCCCGGGGGGTAAGGGCTCCCCTCATAAAAACAATTCGCAATTCGCAAAATCTACAGTTTTTAATTTAGAACCACCTAATTTGGTATACTATCTCATGGTACTCTAACTTAGACGGCAGACCGTTTTTGGAACGGGTCAAGGCCCGGGGGTCAGAGCCCCCCACATACAAAATTTCTTAAAAACTACAGTTTTCAATTCAGAACCACCTAATCTGGTGTACTACCTCATGTTACTCTAACTTAGACAGTAGACCGTTTTGGGACGTGTCAAGGCCCGGGGGCCACAGCCCCCCACATACAAAATTTTCTTAAAAACTACAGTTTTCAATTCAGAACCACCTAATCTGGTATACTATCTCATGGTACTCTAACTTACACGCTAGACGATTTTTTGAAGGGGTAGACGATTTTTCGAAGCCCGGGGGCAAGGGCCCCCCTTATTAAAAAAATTCGCAAAATCTAGTTTCCAATTTAAAACCACCAAATTTGGTATACTATCTCATGGTACTCTAACTTAGACGGCAGACCGTTTTTGGAACGGGTAAATTCCCGGGGGTCAGAGCCCCCCGCATACAAAATTTTCTTAAAAACTACATTTCAAAATTGCCTTTATTTTTCAGTAAAATAACATTTCTATGTACATGACAATGGAATTCTGCCAATAAATACAGTGGTATATACATCAGCTGGAAAAATCCAGTGAAACGTAAAACAAAATATTGTTAAAATCATAAAAAATAAAATTATTTCGCCACGTAGGGCGAAGGAGAGGCAGACAATAAAGCACGAGCGATACAAACGAAAATGTTTACCTACAGTATTGTAGACAGGGCAAGACATGATTCTATACTATGCACAAATTCCAATTAAGCATTACTACCATACTAAAGATTAAACATTAGGTACTAATTCACAGAAATGCAACAGTGATGCTACATTCAAAGTTTACAACATATGTACAGAAGTATTCAGTGACAAGGGGAAATAACGCTAAATTACTCAGAAGGGCATCTTGTTACATTATATTATACACACAGTGACTAATATTTTTAAAAAATATTCAACATAATGAAGGGGACATTGCGTGGGCAGTAAACTGTGCAGAAGGAAGAATTATATACAACAACATAAAACCCAACATCATCGAAGAGAACATGGGAAACATGGTGAGCTATCTTCAATGGCACATTAAAACAGAAAAATCACAAATAGCGAAGCACCAAAATTAATACGTAAAAACATGATTTGTTACAGTGAACGTGGGCGACAACAAAAATCCCACTTATAGGTTGAGATGTAACTGCAAATTGTGGATATGGAACCACCCAGCCGATTGGGCCCAAATGGATTGAAAAACGCTATCGGTGTTTGTTGAGGCAGCACGAGAGTGCTCCATTTGGAGGCGAGTGGTTAACCGTGATAGGAAGCGTCTCCGAATGATAGCACTTGCCTCCTGAGGAGGTGGAATAAGAGCGGAGAAGCGTTGTTGAAGATGGAAAGCATAGACAGTGAACTTCACAAGAATAAAAATATAACGGCACACAGGAGGCAAGTGAGTAGGTGGATGCTTAGTTTGGAGTAGCCAAGCATATGCAAGAAATGGTAACGATCGAGCACAAATTCGATCAGCAAGACGAAATGCTGTGTTTAGGACTGGCAGGAGAACGGGGCAGAATAGGTATTGATGTTGGACGTCGCTGACTTCAGGGCAAAAGGAGCACTGCGGAGAGGTGAGAAGGGTCATGCGAAACAGTACTGATGGGGCGGGGAGACGAAGGTGAAGAAATTGCCAATGGACATTGAGTTCAAGAGGGGAGGAAAGGGGGAGGTAGATGCTGTCCAGATGGCGGGGAGAAGAGAAGGAGGAGCAGAATGAACAGAAAGTGGAAGTGCGGGAGGGGAAAGAAGAAGCCAATAAAGAGAAGAGGAGGAGAGAGAAGTAACTAGAACCGGGGAGCTACGAATGAGGAGAAAGAACGGTAGGGAAAGAGGAGCAGAGGGGACCGAGAAGAGACCATCAGGTGAAGCGATTAGTGGAAAGAGGCTCCAAAGCGCTGTGCGAAGAAGAAGATATTCGTTAGCAAGAGTAATGGTTGGAGATAGAAACAGGGAAGAAAGAGGTCTCCAGGTTAGATCAGAAGTTACGAGAGAACGGACAGTTATCACACCAGAGCGGATCCAATGAGGAAAGTAAAAGTAAGGGAGGTTAGGAGGGTGAATAAGAGAAGAGAAGAAGAGAGGTTCATCTAGGAGATCAAGAGTTGAAGAAGGAAATGAACGGAGAAGAGGAAGCGAACGAAAGAGAGAAAGGCCCTCTCGCAGGACAGGAGGGAGGTGGGACGGGAGAAGAGAGTATGCATCCATCTTCAGAAACAGTAGGAAGGTGAAAGAACCACCTAATCTGGTGTACTATCTCATGTTACTCTAACTTAGACAGTACACCGTTTTGGAACGTGTCAAGGCCCGGGGGCCTGAGCCCCCACATACAAAATTTTCTTAAAAACTACAGTTTTCAATTCAGAACCACCTAATCTGGTATACTATCTCATGGTACTCTAACTTACACGCTAGACGATTTTTTGAAGGGGTTGCAGCCCGGAGGGTAAGGGCCCCCTCATAAAAAAATTCGCAAAACCTACAGTTTCCAATTTAAAACCACCAAATTTGGTATACTATCTCATGAAACTCTAACTTAGACGGCAGACCGTCTTTGGAACGGGTAAAGACCTGGGGAGTCAGAGCCCCCGCATACAAAATTATCTTAAAATCTACAGTTTTCAATTCAGAACCACCAAATCTGGTATACTATCTCATGGTACACTAACTTAGACGCTAGATGGTTTTGGAAGGGGTTGGAGCCCGGGGGTAAGAGCCCCCTGAAAATGCCGTAAAATCTACAGTTTTCAATTTAGAACCACCAAATTTGGTATACTATCTCATGGTACTTTAACTTAGACGGTAGACCGTTTTTGGAGCGGGTCAAGGCCCGGAGGTCACAGCCATCCCCCCATAATGTTTTTGTAAAATCTACAGTTTTCAATTTAGAACCATTAAGTATGTTATCATGAAACTCAAACTTAGACGCCAGACGGTTTTGGGAAGGGGTTGGAGCCAAATTTGGTATACTATCTCATGGTACTCTAACTCAGACGGTAGACCGTTTTTGCAAGGGGTTGCAGCCGGGGGGGCTTCATAAAAAAATCGCAAAATCTAGTTTTCAATTTAGAACAAATAAATTTGGTATACTATCTCATGGTACTCTAACTTAGACGGTCGACGGTCTTTGGAACAGGTCAAGGCCGGGGGGTCAGAGCCTTGACCTGTTCCAAAGACCTGGAGCCACATACATTCAAAATTTTCGTAAAATCTAGTTTTTATTTCAGAACCATCAAATTTTATGGTTCTGAAACGATAGACGGTTTTTAGAAGGGGTTGAAGCCCTGGGGGTCAGTGCCCCCCTCATAACAATTTCGTAAAATCTACATTTACAAATTGTCTTTATTCTTTAAATAAAAAATAGCATTTCTATGTACATGACAGTAGAATTCTGCCAATAAATACAGTGGTATATACAACAACTGGAAAGTTCCAGTGAAACGTAAAACAAAATATTGTTAAAATCATAAAATTAATTCGCCCCGAAGGGCGATGGAGAGGCAGACAATAAAGAACGAGCGATGCAAATGAAAATGTATACTACAGTATTGTAGACAAGAAAAGACATGATGCTATACTATTCACAAATTCCAATTAAGTATTACACCATACTCAAGATTAAATATGCACAAGGTACTAATTCACATAAAAGACCATGGGTGAGAGGGAACTAACAGGTGCAACAATATTTAGAAATATGACAGAAATGGTAGAAACAATTAAGCACAAATACTTATTATATGCACAGAATTATGCAGTGACAAGAGATAAATACGCTAAACGGTCCCAGGAGGGCAACTTTACAAAAAAACAGAAATCGAACAGTAATGCAATACATAAGTGTCATATCATATGTACAGGACAATACAGTGACAAAAAGAAAGCCGCTAAGCATACCCAGAAGGGCAGCTTCTCATAAAACAGAAATGTAACAGTGGTGCTACACTCAAAATTTGCATCATATGTACAGAAGTATTCAGTGACAAGGGGGATAATCGCTAAAAGTACTCAGAAGAGCATCTTCTTACATTAAATTATATACACAGGGACAATAAAATTTCAAAATATATTCAACATAATGTAGGGGACATTGTGTGTGCAGTAAACTGTGCAGAAGAAAGAATTATATACAACATAAAACACAACAAAATCGAAGAGAACATGGGAAACATGGTGAGCTATCTCCAATAGCACATAAAACAGAATAATCACAAATAGCGAATCATGTGGGTGAAAAAGGAGACTCCACCTAGGAGCCTCATACCACCAAAATTAATACGTAAAATCATGAGTTGTGACAGTGAATGTGGGCGACAACAAAACTCCCACCTACAAGTTGAGACGTAGCTGCAAATTGTGGATATGGAACCACCCAGCCGATTGGGCTCAGGTGGATTGAAAAACGTTATCGGTGTTTGTTGAGGCAGCACGAAAGTGCTCCATTCGGAGACGAGTGGTTAACCGTGCTAGGAAGCGTCTCCGAATGATAGCACTTGCCTCCTGAGGAGGTGGAGTAAGAGCAGGGAGGCGTTGTTCAAGATGGAAAGCATATACAGTGAACTTCACAAGAAGAAAAATGTAACGGCACACAGGAGGCAAGTGAGTAGGTGGATGCTTAGTTTGGAGTAGCCAAGCATATGCAAGAAATGGTAACGATCGAGCACAAATTCGATCAGCAAGACGAAATGCTGTGTTTAGGACTGGCAGGAGTACGGGGCAGAAGAGGTATTGATGTTGGACGTCGCTGACCTCAGGGCAAAAGGAACAATGTGGAGAGGTGAGAAGGGTCATGCGAAATAGTACTGATGGGGCTGGGAGACGAAGGTGAAGAAATTGCCAATGGACATTGAGTTCAAGAGGGGAGGAAAGGGGAGAGGTAGAGGCTGTCCAGATGGCGGGGAGAAGAGAAGGAGAAGCAGAATGAACAGAAAGTGGAAGTGCGGGAGGGGAAAGAAGGAGCCAATAAAGAGAAGAGGAGGAGATAGAAGTAACTAGAACCGGGGAGCTACGAATGAGGAGAAAGAACGGTAGAGAAAGAGGGGCGGAGGGGACCGAGAAGAGACCATCAGGGGAAGCGAGGAGTGGAAAGAGGCTCCAAAGCGCTGTGCGAAGGAGAAGATATTCGTTAGCAAGAGTAATGGTTGGAGATAGAAACAGGGAAGAAAGAGGTCTCCAGGTTAGATCAGAAGTTACGAGAGAACGGACAGTTATCACACCAGAGCGGATCCAATGAGGAAAGTAAAAGTAAGGGAGGTTAGGAGGGTGAATAAGAGAAGAGAAGAAGAGAGGTTCATCTAGAAGATCAAGAGTTGAAGAAGGAGATGAACGGAGAAGAGGAAGCGAACGAAAGAGAGAAAGGCCCTCTCGCAGGACAGAAGGGAGGTGGGACGGAAGAAGAGAGTATGAATCCATCTTCAGAAACAGTAAGAAGGTGAAAGATGGGTCACGAGAAGAAGCAAGAACATTCAAGGTAGCGGTAAGGGACGGAACAGTTGAAGTGGCAAGACGAATGAAATGAATAATGCGATGTGTTTTATAAAGGACTGCTGGATCAGGAAGCTGGATGCCACCTAATGAGGCTGGTAGATGAAGCGCGGCAATTTTAACCCAGTGATGTGAAGACCAGATGACGGAAGTTGAGAGGCGAGTGATGGTCATCATTTGTGACACGGGAACAACCGTCGACATCCAAGAGTATTCACATAGGGAGATAAGTTGTCGACGAACAATGGCTGCTCGTTGACGGAACGATGTGAAAGGGCGGGCCTTACTCCAGTAGGCAGCAGCCCGTTGTATCCGGGGAAGAAGAGCAGTCCAGGTGGCAGATGCAGAAGCCAAGGGCAAACCGACATACGCACCAAGGATCTTCTGTGTAGTGGCTGTCCACTACGCACCCCAAGGAGCATCGGTGCGGACAGCCCATGCCCCGCACCATAAGCCAGTACTTTTAGTGGCATTCAGCGCAGCTCCAGATATTGCAACATACTGTTGATATACAGAATACAGGCGATCAAATTGAGATTCATCCCGGGCACAAAAGGTCACATCATCAGCATAGGCGGTGAAAATTATCCGATGATGACGAGTACTAGCCACTGTCGGCGGTAGGACATCCAGGAGTGATCTTTGGGCTGCTAACAGGAAAGGCTCAAAAGCGAGAGCGAATAGCTGGCCGGAGAGCGGACATCCTTGCCGGATGCCTCACTTAAACGGAATTGGAGCGGTTAGAAATGTGGCCGCTCGAACATGGAAACTGGCGCCCTGATAAAGGGCCAAGAGAGCGGAAGAAAAGGCAGCAGGAAAGCCAAATCGTGAAAGGACAGCAGAGAGATAAAAGTGAGACACGTTATCAAAAGCGGACTTTTGATCCAGATTGAGAAAGGCAAGAGGTTCATCAAAAGAGCGAGCGAGGAAGTGAAGATGAAGGAGAAGAGAAACGTTAGTGGAAATAGTCCGACCAGGCACAGTGTATGTCTGGTCGGGAGAAATAACGAAAGAGAGAACAGAATTAAGGCGACGGGATAAGAGTTTTGTATAGAACTTATAGTCAGTGTTTAGGATGGAGATAGGTCGCCAGTTTCCCAGATCCAAGAGGTCACCCTTCTTAGGAAGGAGGATTATGTGTGCCAAAGTAAAGTCGGGCGGTAACGCAGGAGAGGAAAAAGCAGACGAGAAACACGCAGACAGAAAAGGCAGAAGGCACGGTAGAAAAGCACGATAAAAGGACAGAGGAAGGCAGTCAGGTCCAGGAGCAGCATGAGGATTGAGAGTAGCGAACGCCTCACGGAGTTCGGGAAGAGAGAAAGGGGAAAGTAAAGAAGTAGATAAAGTAGAGGGGACCTGAGGAAGAGAGGAGAGAAGAGGAGAAGCTAATGAGAATGAAGACTGCGTTACTGCACTGTACTTGGCGGTGAAATATTGTTTCGTGAAAGTGCATAGCTTCGAAGGGTTCGAAGTGATGGAACCATCCTGGAGGCGAAGATGACGCAAAGATGTAGCAGAGCGATGTTGAGATTCCAAGGCGGTTAAGTAATCGTGAGAATCAGCTGTAGGGGAGAGATGCAAGAAATGCATCCTGCAGGCTGCATCGGATGCGCGAGGAAGAAGCACGGCGTGAAGATCTGCCAGATAGCCGGGGTATTGCGGATCATCAAGAGAGAGCATCGACAATAGAGCACGTAGATTCGAAATTTTCATATCGCTCTCATTCCGAGAGGCATGGGAGAAGCGCCGTACAAAAAGGACCAAGTCGTGTTTGACACTGAGCCACAGTTGCATCGCATCTGACGTAGTATCAAGAAGGGGCTGACGACTACGGAGGAACTCACGCACAGCAACACAAAATTGTTGATCATCCAGGAGCGAGTCCGGAAAAGTCCATACTCGTCGAGTCCTTGAAGGTGACGGAGAAACACACACCGACAGACTGACAACACTGTGGTCTGAAGCGGCGGAAGGATGATGGGCAGCAGCTGCGATCGACGGGAGAAGAGCAGTCGGAACATAAAATTTATCCAGCCGTGCTGCCGTAGTGCTGCCATGAATGGAAGAGCGCCAGGTAAAAGAGATTTCCGACGGGTGTAGATGCCGGAACGCATCAACCAATTGAAAATCATCAACTAGCTGAGAAATCTGTAATACACGTTGCCTGCGGTATTCGCCAACGGTTGAATTGCGGTCAAGGGCCGGCAACAACGTACAATTGAAATCTCCACCGATGAGAATATATTCAGACGGTGGGATGCATGACAGCTCTGTACGGAGTGTGGAGAGAAGATCAGGTAACAGACGCTCATCACACGGGACATATATGTTAAAAACATGATAGGTCACGTTTTCAATGCAAAAGACAACGACCTGGAGGTTGTCCACATATAATGCACGAATCACTGGCGTCGAAATCAGAGGGAGTAGGCGGTGATGGATCCCAATTGCAAGGCCACCATTCCGTCCAACTCGATAAGCATGGTGAAAATCGTAGGGCCAAGCCAAGCCCGCCAACGAGAGAACAAAGTGGTAGCAGAGCAATTGGTCTCTTGGAGCAAGAGAAGATCTGCGTGTAGAGGCGCCAAGTCCTCATACACTAGGGCATTTCTAGGAGAAGCAGAGAACCCTCTGCAGTTAAGTGTGACCACCTTGAATCGGTAGGTCCTTCCCAGGTCGACACGCACGTGCACAGGAGTTTACAATTTAGAGCCACCAAATTTAGTATACTATCTCATGACACTCTAACTTAGACGGTAGACCGTTTTCGGAACGGGTTAAGGCCCGGGGGTTAGAGCCCCCCTCACAAAAAATTTCGTAAAGTCTTCAGTTTTCAATTTAGAGCCACCAAATTTGGTATACTATCTCACGGTACTCTAACTTAGACGCTAGACGATTTTGGAAGGGGTTGCAGACTTTTTTATGAAGGGGTAAGGACCCTTTCATAAAAAAATCGCAAAATCTACGTTTCTATCTCATGGTACTTTAACTTAGACGGTCGACTGTTTTTGGAACGGGTCAAGGCCCGGCGGGTCAGAGCCCTCCCCCGCACACACACATACAACATTTTCTTAAAAACGACAGTTTTCAATTCAGAACCACCAAATTTAGTATCGTGAAACTCTAACTTAGACGCTAGACGATTTTTGGAAGGGGTTGGAACCCGGGGGGTGGAGCCCCTTCCCCCTCCTCATAAAAATTTCGTAAAATCTACAGTTTTCCATTTAGAACAATCAAATTTGGTATACTACTCATGGTTATCTAACTTAGACGGTAGACGGTAGACGGTTTTTGGAAGGGGTCGGGGCCCGGGTCAAGGGAGCCCCATACAAAATTTTCGTAAAAAGTTCCGTTTTTTACTCTTAAGAATACCCTATCTACGTTCTAAGGCGCTCTTTGGCCCTTTGAGGGCCTTGCACAATAAACCATCAACCAACCAACCTACGGTCTAAGTTAGGGCCTGTAGATAACAATAAAGTGCAAAAATATGCGTTTAATGGTGTATTAAAAACACAAATCAATATAGTTTAGAGCTCACTACCAACGAGCGGCTTATCAGGAAGAAATATAATGTAATGTAAACAGAGAGTTCCAGATATTCAAAATTCAAAACGGTAAGAAAAAGATGATCAATGCCAATGTGAAGTCGAACGCAATCGACATCACATAGGTACATTGCATTTCTTTGTTGCGGGATTCACAGAAGCACACGCCAGATGTACTGCAGTTCTATAGATGTCTCCTAGAAGGTAAGTATTCCCATTCCTTTTTCTTTCTTTTTTGTTTCGCGAAATTAAATTAACTAAATCAAAAAATTTAAAATAAGTTTACTGCAAAATTGCAGGAATATCTTTTTCATTCATTAACTTTCACCCGCTGAACTTGGTGCTTCCACAAATAGTAATATGTATCTGGCAAATAACTGGTATCCCTGCTAGTACAAATTATATTAATGATTTATTTGCGTCCAGTTCAATCTAGTATGCCCATAAGAGCGTTTGGGGCCGTATGAAAAATACATTTCAACGTGTGACGATACGGCGGCGGAGTGATCTAGGGGCTGGCTTCTGACCACTTGTCAAGAAGAATTTTGTATGGGAAGGCACTTACCCCCGGGCCTTGACCCGTTCCAAAAAACCGTCTACCGTTTAAGTTAGAGCACCATGAGATAGTATACCAAGTTTGGTGGTTCTAAATTGCAAACTGTAGATTTTACAAAATTTTTTATGAGGTGGGCTCTGACCCAGTGCCCGTCCCGTTACAAAAACCGTCTGCCGTCTAAGTTAGACTACCATGAGATAGTATACCAAATGGTGGTTCTAAATTGAAAATTGTAGATTTCACGAAAATTGTTTTTGGGGGGATGAAACCCCCGTGCTCCGACCCGTTCCGAAAACCGTCTAAGTTAGATTACCATGATATAGTATACCAAATTTGGTGGTTCTAAATTGAAAACTATAGATTTTACGAAATTTGTGTGGGGGGGGGGGGTTCTAACCACCCGTGCCCCGACCCGTTCTGAAAACCGTCTACCGTCTAAGTTAGAGTACCATGACGTAGTATACCAAATTTGGTGGTTCTAAATTGAAAACTGTAGATTTCACGAAATTTTTTATGGGGGGGCTCTGAACCCCCCCCCATAAAAGCTCCAACCCTTTCCAAGAAACCATCTACAGTCGAAGTTAAAATACCATAAGATAGTATACCAAGTTTGGTGGTTCTAAATTGAAAACGGCATATTCTAAGATAATTTTGTACGGGGAGAGGGCTCTGACCCCCGGGCCCCGACCCGTTCCAAAAACCGGCTCCTGTCTAAGTTAGAGTTTAATGATAACAAATTTGGTGGTTCTGAATTGAAAACTATAGATTTTACGAAACTTTTGTATGTAGGGGGCTCTTACCCCCGCCCCTTGACCTATTCCACAAACCGTCTACCGTCAAAGTTAGAGTACCATGAGATAGTATACCAAATTTGGCGGTTCTAAATTGAAAACTGTAGATTTTACGAAAATTTTTGTATGGAAGGGGGTGGTTCTGACCCCACTGGCTCCAACCGCTTGCAAAAACCGTCTACTGTCTAAGTTAGAGTTTCGTGAGATAGTATACCAAATTTGGTTTTTCTAAATTGAAAACTGTAGTTTTTACGAAACTTTTTATAGGGGGGACTCTGACCCCGTGCTCGACCTGTTTCAAACCCGTGCTTGAGCTGTTTCAAAAACCATCTACCGTCTAAGTTAGAGTACCATGAGATAGTATACCAAATTTGGTGGTTCTATATTGAAAACTGTACAATTGCTCTGCTACCACTTTGTTCTCTCGTTGGCGGGCTTGGCCCTACAATTTTCACCATGCTTATCGAGTTGGACGGAGTGGTGGCCTTGCACTTGGGATCCATCACCACCTACTCCCTCTGATTTCGACGCCAGTGATTCGTGCCTTACATGTGGACAACCTCCAGGTCGTTGTCTTTTGCATTGAAAACGTGACCTATCATGTTTTTAACATATATGTCCCCTGTGATGAACGTCTGTTACCTGATCTTCTCTCCACACTCCGTACAGAGCTGTCATGCATCCCACCGTCTGAATATATTCTCATCGGCGGAGATTTCAATTGTACGTTGTTGCCGGCCCTTGACCGCAATTCAACCGTTGGAGAATACCGCAGACAACGTGTATCACAGATTTCTCAGCTAGTTGATGATTTTCAATTGGTTGATGCGTTCCGGCATCTACACCCGTCGGAAATCTCTTTTACCTGGCGCTCTTCTATCCATGGCAGCACTACGGCAGCACGGCTGGATAAATTTTATGTTTCAACTGCTCTTCTCCCGTCGATCACAGCTGCTTCCCATCATCCTTCCGCCGCTTCAGACCACAGTATTGTCAGTCTGTCGGTGTGTGTTTCGCCTTCACCTTCAAGGACTCAACGAGTATGGACTTTTCCGGACTCGCTCCTGGATGATCAACAATTTTCTGTTGCTGTGCGTGAGTTCCATCAAAGTCGTTAGCCCCTTCTTGATACTACATCCGACGCGATGCAACTGTGGCTCAGTGTCAAACATGACTTGGTCCTTTTTGTACGGCGCTACTCTCATGCCTCTCGGAATGAGAGCGATATGAAAATTGCGAATCTACGTGCTCTATTGTCGATGCTCTCTCTTGATGATCCGCAATACCCCGGCTATCTGGCAGATCTCCACGCTTTGCTTCTTCCTCGCGCATCCGATGCAGCCTGCAGGATGCATTTCTTGCATCTCTCCCCTACAGCTGATTCTCACGATTACTTAACCGCCTTGGAATCTCAACATCGTTCTGCTACATCTTTGCGTCATCTTCGCCTCCAGGATGGTTCCATCACTTCGAACCCATCGAAGCTATGCACCTTCACCAGACAGTATTTCACCGCCAAGTACAGTGCGGTAACGCAGTCTTCATCCTCATTAGCTTCTCCTCTTCTCTCCTCTCTTCCTCAGGTCCTCTCTACTTTATCTACTTCTTTACTCTCCCCTTTCTCTCTTCGCGAACCGTTCGCTACTCTCAATTCTCATGCCGCTCCTGGGCCTGACGGCCTTCCTCTGTCCTTTTATCGTGCTTTTCTACCGTGCCTTCTGCCTTTTCTGTCTGCGTGTTTCTCGTCTGCTTTTTCTTCTCCTGCGTTACCGCCCGACTTTACTTTGGCACACATCATCCTCCTTCCTAAGAAAGGTTATAACGAAGTGAATTTCTCCGTCATTTTTATCCGCGCCGGGGTTCGAACCCGGGTCCACTCATTCCGGAATAAGTTGCTCTACCAATTAAGCTACGCGGACATGTATTCTGATTCCTATCTGCCTTTATGTCATGTGCATCCTGCTGGCAGGTACGTCACATCTCCTCTCCTGGTACGTTACATCATCTCCCCCTTATTTTTCTTTTTTTCTTTCGAAGTGCTGCTCACATTTTTCCTATCTCGCGGTGTGGAAATAACATCACACCAATGCGAGATTTTGAACGGTCGGGTCATCCGGATAGTTCGGACGCCATTATAACGAAGTGAATTTCTCCGTCATTTTTATCCGCGCCGGGGTTCGAACCCGGGTCCACTCATTCCGGAATAAGTTGCTCTACCAATTAAGCTACGCGGACATGTATTCTGATTCCTATCTGCCTTTATGTCATGTGCATCCTGCTGGCAGGTACGTCACATCTCCTCTCCTGGTACGTTACAAGTTGACCTCTTGGATCTTGAAAACTGGCGCCCTATCTCTATCCTAAACACTAACTATAAGTTCTATACAAAACTCTTATCCCGTCGCCTTAATTCTGTTCTCTCTTTCGTTATTTCTCCCGACCAGACATACACTGTTCCTGGTCGGACTATTTCCACTAACGTTTCTCTTCTCCTTCATCTTCACTTCCTCGCTCGTTTTTTTGATGAACCTCTTGCCTTTCTCAATCTGGATCAAAAGTCCGCTTTTGATAACGTTTCTCACTTTTATCTCTCTGCTGTCCTTTCACAATTTGGCTTTCCTCCTGCCTTTTCTTCCGCACTCTTGGCCCTTTATCAGGGCGCTAGTTTCCATGTTCTAGCGGCCACATTTCTAACCGCTCCAATTCCGTTCAAGAGAGGCATCCGGCAAGGATGTCCGTCTCTGGCCAGCTATTCGCTCTCGCTTTTGAGCCTTTCCTGTTAGCAGCCCGAAGATCACTCTTGGATGTTCTACCGCCGACAGTGGCTAGTACTCGTCATCATCGAATAATTTTCACCGCATATGCTGATGATGTGACCTTTTGCGTCCGGGATGAATCTCAATTTGATCGCCTGTATTCTGTATATCAACAGTTTGTTGCAATATCTGGAGCTGCGCTGAATGCCACTAAAAGTACTGGCTTATGGTGCGGGGCTTGGGCTGCCCGCACCGATGCTCCTTGGGGTGCGCAGTGGACAGCCACTACACAGAAGATCCTCGGTGCGTATGTTGGATTGCCCTTGGCTTCTGCATCCGCCACCTTTACTGCTCTTCTTTCCTGGATACAACGGACTGCTGCCTACTGGAGTAAGGCCCGCCCTTTCACATCGTTCCGTCAACGAGCAGCCGTTGTTCGTCGACCACTTATCTCCCTATGCGAATACTCTTGGATGTCGACGGTTTTGCCCGTGTCACAAATGATGACCATCACTCGCCTCTCAACTTCCGTCATCTGGTCTTCACATCACTGGGTTAAACCTGCCACGCTTCATCTGCCAGCCTCATTAGGTGGCATTCAGCTTCCTGATCCAGCTGTCCTTTATAAAACACATCGCATTATTCATTTCATTCGCCTTGCCACTTCAACTGTTCCGTCCCTTATCACTACCTTGAATGTTCTAGCTTCTTTCCGTGACCCATCTTTCACCTTCCTACTGTTTCTGAAGATGGATGCATACTCTCTTCTCCCGTCCCACCTCCCTCCTGTCCTGCGAGAGGGCCTTTCTCTCTTTCGTTCGCTTCCTCTTCTCCGTTCATTTCCTTCTTCAACCCTTGATCTCCTAGATGAACCTCTCTTCTTCTCTTCTCTTATTCACCCTCCTAACCTCCCTTACTTTTACTTTCCTCATGGGATCCGCTCTGGCGTGATAACTGTCCGTTCTCTCGTAACTTCTGATCTAACCTGGAGACCTCTTTCTTCCCTATTTCTATCTCCAACTATTACTCTTGCTAACGAATATCTTCTCCTTCGCACAGCACTTTGGAGCCTCTTTCCACTCCTCGCTTCACCTGATGGTCTCTTCTCGGTCCCCTCCGCTCTTCTTTCTCTACCGTTCTTCCTCCTCATTCGTAGCTCCCCGGTTCTAGTTACTTCTATCTCCTCCTCTTCTCTTTATTGGCTTCTTCTTTCCCCTCCCGCACTTCCACTTTCTGTGCATTCTGCTCCTCCTTCTCTTCTCCCCGCCATCTGGACAGCCTCTACCTCTCCCCTTTTCTCCCCTCTTGAACTCAATGTCCATTGGCAATTTCTTCACCTTCGTCTCCCCGCCCCATCAGTACTATTTCGCATGACTCTTCTCACCTCTCCACAATGCTCCTTTTGCCCTGAAGTCAGCGACGTCCAACATCAATACCTATTCTGCCCCGTTCTCCTGCCAGTCCTAAACACAGCATTTCGTCTTGCTGATCAAATTTGTGCTCGATCGTTACCCTCTCTTGCATATGCTTGGCTACTCCAAACAAAGCATCCACCTACTCACTTGCCTCCTGTGTGTCGTTACATTTTTCTTCTTCTGAAGTTCACTGTCTATGCTTTCCATCTTCAACAACGCTTCCCTGCCCTTATTCCACCTCCTTAGGAGGCACGTGCTATCATTAGGAGACGCTTCCTAGCACGGTTAACCTCTCGCCTCCAAATGGAGCACTCTCGTGCTGCCTCAACAAACACCGATAGCGTTTTTCAATCCACCTGGGCCCAATCGGCTGGGTGGTTCCATATCCACAATTTGCAGTTACATCTCAACATATAAGTGGGATTTTTGTTGTCGCCCACGTTCACTGTAACAAATAATGTTTTTCGTATTAATTTTGGTGCTTCGCTATTTGTGATTATTCTGTTTTATGTGCCATTGGAGATAGCTCACCATGTTTCCCATGTTCTCTTCGATATTGTTGCATTTTATGTTGTTGTATATAATTCTTCCTTCTGCACAGTTTACTGCCCACGCAATGTCCCCTTCATTATGTTGAATATTTTTTTAAAATATTAGTCACTGTGTGTATAATTTAATGTAACAAGATGCCCTTCTGAGTACATTTAGCGTTATTTCCTTTTGTCACTGAATACTTCTGTACATATGTTGTAAATTTTGAATGTAGCATCACTGTTGCATTTCTGTTTTATGAGAAGCTGCCCTTCTGGGTATGTTTAGCGGCTTTCTTCCTTGTCACTGTATTGTTCTGTACATTTGATATGAAACTTGTGCATTGCATTACTGTTCGATTTCTGTTTTTTTTTTTTGTATAGTTGCTCTCCTGGATCCGTTTAGCATATTTTCTCTCTTGTCACTGCATAATTCTGTACATATGATTAGTATTTGTGCTTATTTGTTTTTACCATTACTGTCATATCTCTAAATACTGTTGCACCTGTTAGTTCCTTCTCACCCATGGTCTTTTATGTGAATTAGTACCTTGTGCATGTTTAATCTTTAGTATGGTAGTAATGCTTAATTGCAATTTGTGCATAGTATAGAATCATGTCTTTCCCTGTCTACAATGCTGTAGGTAAACATTTTCATTTGTATCGCTCGTACTTTATTGTCTGCCTCTCCTTCGCCCTACGTGGCGAAATAATTTTATGATTTTAACAATATTTTGTTTCACGTTTCACTGGAACTTTCCAGCTGATGTATATACCACTGTATTTATTGGCAGAATTCCATTGTCATGTACATAGAAATGTTATTTTACTGAAGAATAAAGGCAATTTTGAAGTGTAGTTTTTAAGAAAATTTTGTATGTGGGGGCTCTGACCCCCGGGCCTTGACCCGTTCCAAAAACGGTGTACCGTCTACGTTAGAGTACCATGAGATAGTATACCAAATTTTGTGGTTCTAAAATGAAAACTGTAGATTTTAGGAAAATTTTTATGAGGGGGGGGGGCTCTGACCCCCGGGCTCGAACCCCTTCCAAAAGCCGTCTAGCGTCTAAGTTAGAGTTTCATGATACCAAATTTGATGGTTCTGAAATGAAAACTAGATTTCACGAAAATTTTAAATCGTACGTTTTCCTGCATTTATTTTGTATGTAACTAAAATCTGTAAACGCGACGAATTGACTTAGTCGACGAATTTGTCCGCAACGAATTGACGCGCGACGAATTGTCGTAGTCGGCGAATTGACGCGCGACGAATTGACGTAGTCGACGAATTGACGCACGCGACGAATTGACGTGACACCATGGATCTCCACATGCTTCTGTTCTCCGGCCGTTGGATACCATCCACCATCAAGCGCTGCTTTCCGTCTTTCTACCCAAGATTTTATGACGGGCTCTAAGTAAAACACACCTAACAGTAATAGGACGATAATAATCTAACAGATTTTCACAGTTTTTCCTCTTCGGAATGAAGGTGATTTTTTGTATTTGCAGAGATGGTGGCAGTTTTTCAAGTAGGAGCGAGTTAAATTGAACAATATAACTAACATCCATTGTGGAATTTTCTTCTATCCTTAATAGTCATTCCAACAGGGCCAAGATACTGAATCACGAGTGAATAGACAGTCATTGCTCTTTCCACGCTTGCCTTAATTAACACACAGCAACCAAAAAACTGTTATTCGGACACCGATGAGATCGTACCCCAGATATCTCGATCACTAGCCGAGTGCGTTCGCCTTACGTTCGGTGGCCAACAATCCACGGCGCTTTACTAGTTATAATTTAATAGCTTGTGTTGTTAAGCCCCACCAGATGGAGATATCTCAGTTGCTGACCCAATCCCTAGGGATTTGTGATGTCAGATGCTGACAGATAAACACACACAACGCCGTGGATTGCTGGCCACCGTAGCGTAAGGCGATTGCACTCGGGTGGTTATCGAGATATCTGGGATTCGAACCAAGTGGTGTATGGATAACAATTTTTCGGTTGATGTGTGTTAATTAAAGAAAAACGTGAAAAGAGCGATGACTTTGCCAATTCACATTGTCTCCACGTATTTGGAAGACTTTTACAGATCCTATAACTCTTGTAAGTTACGTGGTTGAGCCGCTGCAGATCGGATTTGCTGTTCCAACCCAAACCACAGATGCTCGATTGGATTGATATCTTGGGAATTCGGAGGCCAGGTTGAATTGATGTCTGGGGAATTCGGAGGCCGGGTTGAATTGATGTCTGGGGAATTGAGGCAATACGTTTAAGTCTTCCTCATGACCCACGCACCATTCTCGAACAATCCGGGAAGTGCGGCATGACGCATTATTTATTCTGTTAAAAGAAGACACTTCTAGAGCGGAATGCCGTCGTCACGAAAGGATATACCTAGTCTGCAATCATGTTTAGATAGGTGGGAGACGTCATAATTTCCTGCATATGAAAGACTGGCCTCAGGTTTTCCCAGCCGAACATTGCTAATTACACTTCCTGCACCGACTGGTGCATTTTGGTTTAAAAATTTACCAAGGTAAACGACGCACTCGTTCCCGGACGTCCACATAGTACACTCACGGACAATGAAATTTGCGCACCAAGAAGGAAGCATCAGATTGAACTGACATTTTACGGACGGAATAATACAGATGAATGATACACATGATGGCAGAGCTGCAGGACAATTTCAGAAGGATCTGTGGCACGCAGTGCGGTCATCTTCAATAGCGCGTCGCACCGACTCGGGAGGCGATACATGCTGCAATACGGTCCGGCATGGAGGCGAACAGACGTCTGATGTTGTTCTGCGGCAGACTAGCCCACACGTGTAGGACGGTGTGCTCCAAATCCCGGATAGTGCGGCACGGCGGCAGCTGGCGTTTCAACTGGTCCCACACATGCTCAATACGAAACATGTCCGGGGGCTGGCAGGCCATCGAAGGGCCTGGACATGACATAGGCAGTCCTGGGTAACCCGAGCCGTGTGCGGGAGGGCATTATCCTCCTGGTATAGCGCACCTGGAATCACGACCAGGAATGGGAACACATGGGGCCGTAGATTTCATCCGCATACCGCTGGCCCGGCAATTATCCACGTACCAGTACTAGAGCTGATCGGCTAACGTAGGCAATGGCGCCCCAGACCATAATGCTTGCAGTGGGGGAGGTGTGGCGCACTATAGCAAAGTTGGGATTGTGTCGTTGACCTGGGTACCTCCACACCCGGACACGATTACCATCTGTCCCCCAAACGAAGCGGCGCTCATCGGTAAACACCTCACGTCACCAGTATGTGGCATTCCACGTCGCTCTGGCCTGGCACCACTGCACCTGGAGCCGGCGATGTTCCGATGTTAATGACAGCACACGTGAGGGGCGCTGGGTTTACAGATTGGCTTCCGCAAGGCGTCAGGAAATAGTTCGTTGGCACACAGGAGCCGCTACATCTGCCTTTATTATGGACCGAGTTCCCGTGAGATCCGTTCGTGCCTGGCGCACAACCCTTCGATCCTCTCCACAGGTATTGCTGCTGGTCCATCCGGAGCCACTTCGCCATGTGGCAGTGTCGTCACGTGTCCAGCACTCCAACACAGTCAGATCGATACACGTGGTGGGCTATACGGCGTGCCGATCACCCAGCGGTTTTCATCTAGAAGATCAGGCCTCTCTTAAAGTGCGTAAGTTGCATAAATCGACGTCTCTGGCGTCTACCAGCATTCTTGACACTCTGCATTCTTGCTTGCGTTGGCTGGTGTTTTTCGCTTTCTTGGGGCATCGACTATACGCCAGTTTATAAGGCTGCCGGTTCGTGCTCGCAGCGCCACAACAGGGTGTGCGGTCATGCGCACTCGCACCAAACGTCTATCATTTGCATACCAGCACGCACTCTAGCTATTTGCAAAGTTTTGCGGTTGCAGCATTGTTTGAGTGTACAACAGGAAAAGAGATTCACCGGAACAGATGATCTTTTTCCAATCATTCAACGTCCAGTTTTTATGCACTCGTGTCCATTGTAGGCACTTTCAGTGGTGAACCAAGGTCAGCATGGAAACTTAGAGCGACCTGCTGCTGCGCAGTTTCATTTTCAGCCGGTTTCGATGTACTGTGTATTGAGATTGATTATTCCCGTCACCAACAATCAAATTACCGGCGAGTTGCGCCACATTATCACTTATGTTGGCAATTACCTAAAGGGATGGTCTTCGCTCACGTCTAGCATCGACGATCTGTGGTAGGCCCACACCTAGTCCGCGGTTCGTCGTTTTCACTTCTCGGACCATTTTTTGAGGGTACTAACCAAGGCTGACCGTGAGCACCCCACATGGCTTGCCGTCTCGGAAATACTCTGACCCAGTCGTCTGGCCATTAGGCCTTTGCCAAACTCGCTGAAGTCCGCTGCTTGTACTTTTGCTCTTAGTACTTCTTGAAGGTACTAACCACGGCTGACCGTGAGCACCCTACAAGCCTTGTCTTCTCGGAAATGCTTTGACCCAGTCGTGTGGCCATTACAATTTGGAATTTGTCAAACTCGCTTAAGTCCGCTGCTTGTACTTTTGCTCTTAGTACTTCTTGAAGGTACTTACCACGGCTGACCGTGAGCACCCTAGAAGCCTTGTCTTCTCGGAAATGCTTTGATCCAGTCGTGTGGCTATTACAATTTGGTCTTTGTCAAACTCGCTTAAGTCCGCTGCTTGTACTTTTACTCTTAGTACTTCTTGAAGGTACAAACCACGGCTGACCGTGAGCACCCTACAAGCCTTGTCTTCTCGGAAATGTTCTGACCCAGTCGTCTAGCCATTACAATTTGGCCTTTGTCAAGCTCGCTGAAGTCCGCTGCTTGTACTTTTGCTCTTAATACTTCTTGAAGGTACTAACCACGGCTGACCGTGAGCACCTCGAAAGCCTTGTCTTCTCAGAAATGCTCTGACGCAGTCGTCTGGCCATTACATTTTGGCCATAGTCAAAGTTCGCTGTCTTTCCCATCTGAAGAACAAGAATAAAACTGATTAACACAGATCAGTATCAAGTGTTATTTATACTGTTGCAACACGTTCGCGCGCGTCGTCGTTTATTTGCAGCTGTTTCGATTTTTATAAAGACGCGCTGGTTGTAATGTTTTGGCACTACGGTATATACAAGAGCCATTACATTAGGTAGGTTGTCCTACCTAATAAGCTGTACGACCCGCTTCAGCCCGTAAAACAGCGGCCACTTGGCGAGGCATGGATTCGATGAATTGGCGGATAAGTATCCTGGGGTATCTGGTACCATAATGTCAACAGCGGGTCCTTCAGTTCCCCGTACATTTCGGGGTGGTGGTGATTTAGCGCGAACCCGCTTTTCCAAGTCAAACCACAAATGTTCGATTCGGTTCATATCAGATGAATTTGGAGACCACGGCATTAACAGAAAGTCACCAGCATGTCCTTCTAACCACTCATTGATGATTCTGGCAGTGTTGCATGGCGAGTTATTCTGTTGGTAATGGCCATCTGCAGCAGGTAACACAGTTGCCATGACTGGGTGAACATGGTCCTCAACGATGTTCGGATACCTTGTGTCCATTTCATGCGTTGTTGGAGATGACATGCAGTGAGCGTGGGGACCTGGCAGGTCTTCTGCTACGCAAACACATGCGCAGAAGGCTGCGATGAACTGTATGCTGTGACACATTGTCCTGATCAGCACTGTTGCAGCAGCTGGTGATTTGTCGTACTGTAGCACTGAGGCAGCTGTGAACAATGCGCGACACTCTCCTCTCCCCTCTGGCATCAATGAGCTGCTGACGACGGTTGGTCGTTTGGTCATCTGTGTACTACTTTTGATACGTACTCACTACAGAGGCACGTGAACAACCCACAAGCTGCGCCGTTTCCGAGATCGTAGTTCCGAGGAGCCGTGCCGTCACAATTTGCCCTTTATCAAACCCCGATAAATCAGCAGCTTTTCCCATTCTGACTCCGAACACTCTACTAACCAAGAGCTGGTTCTCGAATTGTATATATACTGCTCTGTGAACTTCATCTGCAATACCGTTCGTTCTCTAGGCGTACTCATTTCTCTAGGCTGGGGGTCATCTAATGTAATGGTTCATCGGTATATATATATATATATACACTATCTACCAACAAGTAATTGGACACCCCTGCAATCGACGATATCTGCGGTCCTGATACACGTCACGGCCCCCGCCGTTAAATATCGTGTGAGAAACAACAACACAACCAGTCGCATGCAAGATGCCACGCAGTTCGGAGCTCTCTGATTTCGAGAAAGGTGTAATCGTCGGGTATCACACAAATGGCCGATCCATACGTGACATATCCAGCGAGTTGAAGTGCCCAAAATCGACAGTGGCCTAAGTGATTGGCAAGTGGAAGATGAGAGGTGACTGTCGGAATGTGCCCCGACCCGGCAGACCCACAAAACTGGGAGTTAAGAGACCGACGGGTGTTGGCCAGAGAAATTCGGAAGAACCGCACCAAATCGATGGGCCACATCCGCGAGGAGTTTCAACAGGCATCCGGGAGTGTTCTTTCGATGAATACCATCTGTAAGGAAGCCAATCTGCTCGGTTGTCATGGACGTGCTGCCGCCCACAAGCCTTTGATCACCAAGTCCAATAGCGCTGCTCGGCTAACGTGGTGCAAGGAACGTCGACAGTGGACCGTTGAACAGTGGAAACAGGTTCTATGGGGCGACGAATCAAGGTTCACCCTCTACCGTTCGGATGACAGGATCTGGGTTTGGCGTCTGCCTGGAGAACGCCTCCTGCCGGAATGTATTGTGCCAACTGTGAAGTTCGGCGGCGGTGGAATTATGCTATGGGGGTGTTTCTCCTGCTATGGCACGGGACCCTTGGTCGCAATTCCTAGTAGACTCAACGCCGAGACCTACTGCACCATTTTGGATGACCATGCACTTCCTACGTTGTGGCAGTTTTACGGGTTGGACCCATGTTACTTTCAGGATGACAATGCCACCTGTCATGTTGTGAGGTCCACCATGGCTTGGTATGGTGACAATGGGGTTAATCGAATGGACTGGCCTGCGCAGAGCACGGACCTTAACTCTATCGAGCACCTCTGGGACGAGTTCGAGCGTCGACTTAAGATGTGCCCCCACCGTCCGAAATTGGTGAAGGAACTGATCTGTCTTCTTCAAGCCGAGTGGAAGAAAATACCGCTAGCCGTCGTACAAAGCGTGGTTGAGAGTGTGCCCCGGAGGGTCGCAGCTGTAATCGCCGCTCGTGGAGGCTCCACCAACTATTGAAGGTGAATAAACTTTGTTTTCCTTTGCTATCACAGGTGTTCAATTACTTATTAAAAACACAGTTTTGCCGTCTTTACACGATTTAAAATATTACGGTTAAAATGATATATACATGAGCACTTTCAAGTCCACTGTGGACCCGTCATCAGATGCTGTGGTTGCACTATGCCCTGGGAGGGTATATATTATGTAGTATGCGCACTGACGAAATAGTATGTTTTGGTATGCGCATGCTCACTTCCCAATCATGTCGTTTCATTAGAGCAGCCGGTATTGTCTCTTTTGTTGTAATAGTTACAGAGTAGTTTCCATGGCAACGGTATAATAATAGGGGTATCGTCGTTACAGCATTCAGCCCCATGTTTATGTATCAATAGGCTTTCTAACAGGAGGATAGATGAACATGTAGTTGGCGTATGTAACATAGTAACATCTTCCCAGATAGGTTGGTGTTGACCCTTCAGGCATAGTCTTGATAGGGCGGTGGAGGTGGAGCATGTTTTAACATTATATCTATGTTCAGAGACACGTAAATTAATATTACGACGGGTCGAACCTATGTACATCTTGTCGGTTACGTCAGCATTCATAGCTTTTAGTGGGATTGCGTATACACCGAACTTGGAATCATGGGGAATCCGATCCCTGTCATTTTTAATATGGGCGAGAATGTTGCATGTTTTTATGCCAAAATCAAAATTAAGTGGACGACATACGTTTTTAGGATATTTGTGACAGCAGGGATGTATGGTAGCTTGCCGACATATGAAGTGCTTGGTATCGTTCTCGATAATGTTGAGTATGATGCATTAAAGACACGGCGCATTATGGAATTAACTATGGTAGATGGATAATTATATAATGCTGCAATATCCATAATTTTTGCAACTTCTAAGTCTCTTTGTTCGGTTGAGGATGAATGTGTAATTGCTCGGTGAAACATAAAGTGAAGGGCTGAAAGTTTTTGCCTGAGTGGGTGGTAGGAGTTATAGGGAATCATAGATATTGTTGCAGTTGGTTTTCTATAAACAGAGTGAGTTATTTCGTTCGTATTAGGGTTTCTTTCCAACAAGATGTCCAGATAGGGTAATGCATAATTGGTCTCGAATTCTGTGGAAAATTTTATGGAACTGTATTTTGTAGACAACAAGCTGGTGAACTCTGTAAGGCTTTCAAGGGTGGACTGCCAAAACAAAAGCACATCATCCACGTATCTCAGGTATAAAATAGGTTTCACATGAAAGTTTGCGAGGACTTCGTTTTCCAGGTCTTGTAACAACAACTCAGATAGAACTGCTGAGAGGGGTGACCCCATAGGGGCCCCTTCCCGTTGACGGTAAATAGTTTCATTAAATCGAAAAAATGTTCTGTTGTACACAAGTCTTAAGGCATTAACAATGCCTTGAATTTCATTATGGGTATAAGTTCCGTGGGCTGACAACATTTCTTCAATGATACGGTGGACTGCAGGTACAGGTACGTTAGGGTACAAGGAAATGATATCGAGTGAGACCATTATAAACTGCGAGCTAGATGGTGTAACAGAATGTATTTTATTTAATGCCTGAGCGGAACTGGTCACCGAGAATATGGATGAAGTGGTTAATGGAACTAGACATTTTGCCAATGCTCCCCCGAGTGGTCTAGTTGGACTTGCATAGGCCGAAACGAGGGGGCGTACGGGATTACCTGTTTTATGGGTTTTAAGTTTTCCAAATAATTCGGGAACACGAGGTCCAGGTGGTGGGTGCATAGCTTTAGTGATATTTGTAGGAAGTAGACCTGAAGATTTTAACCTGGAGAGGGCCGAAATGGTAGCATTAGTGGGATCACGGGTGCATATGGTATGTGGAATGTTTGCAATTGCCTGGTTCATTTTATCAATGTAGTCAGTTCTATTCATTATAATAACTTGGGAGGTCTTGTCCGCACTGATTATTGAAATATCGGGGTTCTGACGCAGCTGTCTAAGTTGGTTCAGTTCATATTTGAGTTTCTTATATACAGGATTATTGCTAGATTGGTTATGAATAGTCTTGATGGCTCCAGCTACTTGATGTCTAGTGGAGTCTTGAATAGAATAAGGGAGCGCTTTAACAATTTGTTCAATCTGTGGAATAAGCTGAATATCATTGACAACATTGATAGGGTAGGCATACTTAAGTCCTCTATCGAGCGCACTTTGCAGAACTGGGTGCAGTTGTATACCACTGAGGTTGATGTAGGATGTTGAGTTCAGGTACTGCAGATTAGGTAGTGTTCCACGTTTCACTACTCTATTGTCAACTTCTTGTGCGACCAGTTGTCGGAGCTTTTTTAATATGTGTTTCCCGTGTTTTAGCGTCCTCAGATAGGCTAATGGCATTGGTAACTGTCAGGATTCTGTCCAGGACAACTGGGTGTGTCCATTTAGCTAAGTTCAAGTGGGCATCATATGTTCGTCGTTGTAAATAGTCCAAATATCCTCTTTTTTGCCGAATAGTACTGGCGAGTCTTTTTATTTCGGCCATACGAAGGATAGCCGCATCACGGGGGAGATTGGCTTTTGCCGAAGTATTAGGAACTTTGGCATGATCCTCAGATCCCGACAATTAAGTAGGAAGTCCAAATGCGTCTTCTGAAGAGTCAATGTGTGCTTCCATTTTCTATACACTCTCACCAGGTTATCCATAATGCAAGAATAAAATGACAAGAAATGATTCTACATACCAAAAAGCGGCTAGGTACCATAGGAAGTCGATTTATCGTGCTGAAGGATATTAAAAACACAGTTTTGCCGTCTTTACACGATTTAAAATATTACGGTTAAAATGATATATACATGAGCACTTTTCAAGTCCACTGTGGACCCGTCATCAGATGCTGTGGTTGCACTTATGCCCTGGGAGGGTATATATTATGTAGTATGCGCACTGACGAAATAGTATGTTTTGGTATGCGCATGCTCACTTCCCAATCATGTCGTTTCATTAGAGCAGCCGGTATTGTCTCTTTTGTTGTAATAGTTACAGAGTAGTTTCCATGGCAACGGTATAATAATAGGGGTATCGTCGTTACAGCATTCAGCCCTATGTTTATGTATCAATAGGCTTTCTAACAGGAGGATAGATGAACATGTAGTTGGCGTATGTAACATAGTAACATCTTCCCAGATAGGTTGGTGTTGACCCTTCAGGCATAGTCTTGATAGGGCGGTGGAGGTGGAGCATGTTTTAACATTATATCTATGTTCAGAGACACGTAAATTAATATTACGACGGGTCGAACCTATGTACATCTTGTCGGTTACGTCAGCATTCATAGCTTTTAGTGGGATTGCGTATACACCGAACTTGGAATCATGGGGAATCCGATCCCTGTCATTTTTAATATGGGCGAGAATGTTGCATGTTTTTATGCCAAAATCAAAATTAAGTGGACGACATACGTTTTTTAGGATATTTGTGACAGCAGGGATGTATGGTAGCTTGCCGACATATGAAGTGCTTGGTATCGTTCTCGATAATGTTGAGTATGATGCATTAAAGACACGGCGCATTATGGAATTAACTATGGTAGATGGATAATTATATAATGCTGCAATATCCATAATTTTGCAACTTCTAAGTCTCTTTGTTCGGTTGAGGATGAATGTGTAATTGCTCGGTGAAACATAAAGTGAAGGGCTGAAAGTTTTTGCCTGAGTGGGTGGTAGGAGTTATAGGGAATCATAGATATTGTTGCAGTTGGTTTTCTATAAACAGAGTGAGTTATTTCGTTCGTATTAGGGTTTCTTTCCAACAAGATGTCCAGATAGGGTAATGCATAATTGGTCTCGAATTCTGTGGAAAATTTTATGGAACTGTATTTTGTAGACAACAAGCTGGTGAACTCTGTAAGGCTTTCAAGGGTGGACTGCCAAAACAAAAGCACATCATCCACGTATCTCAGGTATAAAATAGGTTTCACATGAAAGTTTGCAGAGGACTTCGTTTTCCAGGTCTTGTAACAACAACTCAGATAGAACTGCTGAGAGGGGTGACCCCATAGGGGCCCCTTCCCGTTGACGGTAAATAGTTTCATTAAATCGAAAAAATGTTCTGTTGTACACAAGTCTTAAGGCATTAACAATGCCTTGAATTTCATTATGGGTATAAGTTCCGTGGGCTGACAACATTTCTTCAATGATACGGTGGACTGCAGGTACAGGTACGTTAGGGTACAAGGAAATGATATCGAGTGAGACCATTATAAACTGCGAGCTAGATGGTGTAACAGAATGTATTTTATTTAATGCCTGAGCGGAACTGGTCACCGAGAATATGGATGAAGTGGTTATTGGAACTAGACATTTTGCCAATGCTCCCTCGAGTGGTCTAGTTGGACTTGCATAGGCCGAAACGAGGGGGCGTACGGGATTACCTGTTTTATGGGTTTTAAGTTTTCCAAATAATTCGGGAACACGAGGTCCAGGTGGTGGGTGCATAGCTTTAGTGATATTTGTAGGAAGTAGACCTGAAGATTTTAACCTGGAGAGGGCCGAAATGGTAGCATTAGTGGGATCACGGGTGCATATGGTATGTGGAATGTTTGCAATTGCCTGGTTCATTTTATCAATGTAGTCAGTTCTATTCATTATAATAACTTGGGAGGTCTTGTCCGCACTGATTATTGAAATATCGGGGTTCTGACGCAGCTGTCTAAGTTGGTTCAGTTCATATTTGAGTTTCTTATATACAGGATTATTGCTAGATTGGTTATGAATAGTCTTGATGGCTCCAGCTACTTGATGTCTAGTGGAGTCTTGAATAGAATAAGGGAGCGCTTTAACAATTTGTTCAATCTGTGGAATAAGCTGAATATCATTGACAACATTGATAGGGTAGGCATATTTAAGTCCTCTATCGAGCGCACTTTGCAGAACTGGGTGCAGTTGTATACCACTGAGGTTGATGTAGGATGTTGATTCAGGTACTGCAGATTAGGTAGTGTTCCACGTTTCACTACTCTATTGTCAACTTCTTGTGCGACCAGTTGTCGGAGCTTTTTAATATGTGTTTCCCGTGTTTTAGCGTCCTCAGATAGGCTAATGGCATTGGTAACTGTCAGGATTCTGTCCAGGACAACTGGGTGTGTCCATTTAGCTAAGTTCAAGTGGGCATCATATGTTCGTCGTTGTAAATAGTCCAAATATCCTCTTTTTGCCGAATAGTACTGGCGAGTCTTTTTATTTCGGCCATACGATTGCATTATGGATAACCTGGTGAGAGTGTATAGAAAATGGAAGCACACATTGACTCTTCAGAAGACGCATTTGGACTTCCTACTTAATTGTCGGGATCTGAGGATCATGCCAAAGTTCCTAATACTTCGGCAAAAGCCAATCTCCCCCCGTGATGCGGCTATCCTTCGTATGGCCGAAATAAAAAGACTCGCCAGTACTATTCGGCAAAAAAGAGGATATTTGGACTATTTACAACGACGAACATATGATGCCCACTTGAACTTAGCTAAATGGACACACCCAGTTGTCCTGGACAGAATCCTGACAGTTACCAATGCCATTAGCCTATCTGAGGACGCTAAAACACGGGAAACACATATTAAAAAGCTCCGACAACTGGTCGCACAAGAAGTTGACAATAGAGTAGTGAAAACGTGGAACACTACCTAATCTGCAGTACCTGAACTCAACATCCTACATCAACCTCAGTGGTATACAACTGCACCCAGTTCTGCAAAGTGCGCTCGATAGAGGACTTAAGTATGCCTACCCTATCAATGTTGTCAATGATATTCAGCTTATTCCACAGATTGAACAAATTGTTAAAGCGCTCCCTTATTCTATTCAAGACTCACTAGACATCAAGTAGCTGGAGCCATCAAGACTATTCATAACCAATCTAGCAATAATCCTGTATATAAGAAACTCAAATATGAACTGAACCAACTTAGACAGCTGCGTCAGAACCCTGATATTTCAATAATCAGTGCGGACAAGACCTCCCAAGTTATTATAATGAATAGAACTGACTACATTGATAAAATGAACCAGGCAATTGCAAACATTCCACATACCATATGCACCCGTGATCCCACTAATGCTACCATTTCGGCCCTCTCCAGGTTAAAATCTTCAGGTCTACTTCCTACAAATATCACTAAAGCTATGCACCCACCACCTGGACCTCGTGTTCCCGAATTATTTGGAAAACTTAAAACCCATAAAACAGGTAATCCCGTACGCCCTCGTTTCGGCCTATGCAAGTCCAACTAGACCACTCGGGGGAGCATTGGCAAAATGTCTAGTTCCATTAACCACTTCATCCATATTCTCGGTGACCAGTTCCGCTCAGGCATTAAATAAAATACATTCTGTTACACCATCTAGCTCGCAGTTTATAATGGTCTCACTCGATATCATTTCCTTGTACCCTAACGTACCTGTACCTGCAGTCCACCGTATCATTGAAGAAATGTTGTCAGCCCACGGAACTTATACCCATAATGAAATTCAAGGCATTGTTAATGCCTTAAGACTTGTGTACAACAGAACATTTTTTCGATTTAATGAAACTATTTACCGTCAACGGGAAGGGGCCCCTATGGGGTCACCCCTCTCAGCAGTTCTATCTGAGTTGTTGTTACAAGACCTGGAAAACGAAGTCCTCGCAAACTTTCATGTGAAACCTATTTTATACCTGAGATACGTGGATGATGTGCTTTTGTTTTGGCAGTCCACCCTTGAAAGCCTTACAGAGTTCACCAGCTTGTTGTCTACAAAATACAGTTCCATAAAATTTTCCACAGAATTCGAGACCAATTATGCATTACCCTATCTGGACATCTTGTTGGAAAGAAACCCTAATACGAACGAAATAACTCACTCTGTTTATAGAAAACCAACTGCAACAATATCTATGATTCCCTATAACTCCTACCACCCACTCAGGCAAAAACTTTCAGCCCTTCACTTTATGTTTCACCGAGCAATTACACATTCATCCTCAACCGAACAAAGAGACTTAGAAGTTGCAAAAATTATGGATATTGCAGCATTATATAATTATCCATCTACCATAGTTAATTCCATAATGCGCCGTGTCTTTAATGCATCATACTCAACATTATCGAGAACGATACCAAGCACTTCATATGTCGGCAAGCTACCATACATCCCTGCTGTCACAAATATCCTAAAAAACGTATGTCGTCCACTTAATTTTGATTTTGGCATAAAAACATGCAACATTCTCGCCCATATTAAAAATGACAGGGATCGGATTCCCCATGATTCCAAGTTCGGTGTATACGCAATCCCACTAAAAGCTATGAATGCTGACGTAACCGACAAGATGTACATAGGTTCGACCCGTCGTAATATTAATTTACGTGTCTCTGAACATAGATATAATGTTAAAACATGCTCCACCTCCACCGCCCTATCAAGACTATGCCTGAAGGGTCAACACCAACCTATCTGGGAAGATGTTACTATGTTACATACGCCAACTACATGTTCATCTATCCTCCTGTTAGAAAGCCTATTGATACATAAACAGGGGGCTGAATGCTGTAACGACGATACCCCTATTATTATACCGTTGCCATGGAAACTACTCTGTAACTATTACAACAAAAGAGACAATACCGGCTGCTCTAATGAAACGACATGATTGGGAAGTGAGCATGCGCATACCAAAACATACTATTTCGTCAGTGCGCATACTACATAATATATACCCTCCCAGGGCATAGTGCAACCACAGCATCTGATGACGGGTCCACAGTGGACTTGAAAGTGCTCATGTATATATCATTTTAACCGTAATATTTTAAATCGTGTAAAGACGGCAAAACTGTGTTTTTAATATCCTTCAGCACGATAAATCGACTTCCTATGGTTCAATTACTTGTTGGTAGATAGTGTATATATATATATATATACAAAGATTCGGCTGTTTTAAAATACAACACACATAAAAATTGGAAAAGGAGTGAGACAAGGTGACACCATATCTCCGAAGCTCTTTAATGCCACATTGGAAAATGTCTTTCAATCACTGAACTGGGAAAACAAAGGGATAAAGATTAATGGAGATTTTCTAACCCACCTTCGTTTTGCTGATGACATAGTCATTTTTGCAACTACCCCATCAGAGTTACAGAGTATGATCCAGGAACTTGCTGACAAGAGTAAAGAAGTGGGATTCAAAATGAACTTTCAGAAGACAAAAGTGATGTACAATGCTTTTACAAGAAATGAAGATTTATCGATTGATGGAGAAAAGCTGGAGATAACAGACACGTACGTTTATCTTGGACAGCAGATATCAAGTGAGGGTCACATTGGTGAAGAAATTAATAGGCGTACAAAACTTGCCTGGAGAGTTTTGGAAGAAACAGCATAATTTTCAAGAGCAATATGCCATTATGTCTTAAAAGAAAAGGGTTTGATCAATGCATCCTTCCAGTGCTTACGTATGGTGCAGAGACGTGGACCTTAGCTAAAAGAGACATACAAAGGCTGCAGACAACTCAAAGTCGCATGGAGAGATGCATGCTTGGTGTAACCAGGAGAGATAAGAAGAGGAACTCGTGGATCCGAAAAATGACAAGAGTGGAGGACATCATGATCAGAGTTAAATCCCTGAAATGGCAATGGGCTGGACATACTGCCAGAAGAACAGACCATCGATGGACAGCCGAAATTTTAGATTGGATTCCAAGGGACAGGAAAAGACCCAGAAGAAGACCACATGGGAGATGGGTGGATGAAATTCGAAAGTATGCGGGAGTGACATGGAAGAGACTGGCACAAGACAGACCGTTGTGGAGGAAACTTGGGGAGACCTTCGTCCAGCAGTGGATTGATAATGGTTGACAATGATGATGATATATATATATATATATATATATATATCATCATCATTGTCAATAATAAATTTATTATATAGTAAGCTAACTTGAAGCTGATGAGTTCATACCTCATAAATGAAAAGTAATAGCCCCTTCCTTACTCTTGTTTTTGGTGGTTTATAGTTTGAGATTTGTAATATATATATACAGGGTGTCTCAAAAATACACGACGCAACTGCAGGAATGAGTTCCTCATAGGTAGATAAGAAAAAAGTTTATATGAATATTGGTCTGGAAATGCTTGGTTTCCGAGTTATGAAGGTCTGTCTATGACACTTAACTGTTCACATTACCTGACTCAGGTCTGTTTTGGTTTCCCAGTTATTCACCGGAATGTTTTATCTCCCGCAGATGAATTCTTTCATCGCAAAGTACTAACAGAATCTGGTGGTTTTCCTTTCCGACCATCAAGCACACTTTATGCACGATGGCGCTTCCGCGCATTTTAGCCACCTAGCTCGCAATTATTTGAATCGAAAGTTTTTTAGTCGGTGGGTAGGCAGAGGTGGACCAACTGTCTTGCCTCCATGCTCACCAGATTTAAACCCTCTAGATTTCTTCTTGTGAGGCCATTTAAAATCATTGGTGTATTCGACTCCAGTAGCAGATGTGGAAACTCTCCACAATCGAATTGTGGCAGGATGTGAAACAATACGACACATGCCCGAAATTTAGCAGCGTGTTCGTGAGTCCGTGAGACATCGATGTGAGGCAGAAGGTGGAAATTTTGAACAATTACTATAAGGTAATGTGAGCAGTTAAGTGTCATAGACAGACCTTCATAACTCGGAAACCAAGCATTTCCGGACCTATGTTGATATAAACTTTTTTTCCTTATCTACCTATGAGGAACTCATTCCTGAAGTTTTGCCGTGTATTTTTGAGACACCCTGTATTTTTAAAACTGTCTAAGACATTTTAAAAAATGTCAAACTTTTGGGTAGGGAACATCTTTCGTTACTCCCCATTTTGTTCAAAATGAAATATTTTATGAGTTATTAGTTTAATTTTTGATTTGCTGATTGTGCTGATCAAAAATGTGGAATATTATGCAAAATAAATAAATTATTATATATCATCATCATCATTGTGAACCATTATCAATCAACTGCTGGACGAAGGTCTCCCCAAGTTTCCTCCACAACGGTCTGTCTTGTGCCAGTCTCCTCCATGTCACTCCCGCATACTTTCGAATTTCATCCACCCATCTCCCATGTGGTCTTTTCCTGGGTCTTTTCCTGTCCTTTGGAATACAATCTAAAATTTCGGCTGTCCATCGATGGTCTGTTCTTCTGGCATTATGTCCAGCCCATTGCCATTTCAGGGATTTAACTCTGATCATGATGTCTTCCACTCCTCTCATTTTTCGGATCCCCGAGTTCCTCTTCTTATCTCTCCTGGTTACACCAAGCATGCATCTCTCCATGCTACTTTGAGTTGTCTGCAGTCTTTGTATGTCTCTTTCAGTTAAGGTCCACGTCTCTGCACCATACGTAAGCACTGGAAGGATGCATTGATCAAACACTTTTCTTTTAAGACATAATGTCATATTGCTCTTGAAAATTATGCTGTTTCTTCCAAAAGCTCTCCAGGCAAGTTTTGTACGCCTATTAATTTCTTCATCAATGTGACCCTCACTTGATATCTGCTGTCCAAGATAAACGTACGTGTCTGTTATCTCCAGCTTTTATCCATCAATCGATAAATCTTCATTTCTTGTAAAAGCATTGAACATCACTTTTGTCTTCTGAAAGCTCATTTTTAATCCCACATCTTTACTCTTGTTAGCAAGTTCCTGGATCATTCTCTGCAGCTCTGATGGGGTAGTTGCAAAAATGACTACGTCATCAGCAAAACGAAGGTGGGTTAGATAATCTCCATTAATCTTTATCCCTTTGTTTTCCCAGTTCAGTGATTGAAAGACTTTTTCCAATGTGGCATTAAAGAGCTTCTGAGATATGGTGTCACCTTGTCTCACTCCCTTTCCAATTTTTATGTGTGTTGTATTTTCAAACAGCCGAATCTTTTCACTTGCATTTTCATAGATGTTATTAATAATATTAATGTACGCATCTTCAATACCGCAGGATTTCAGAGCCATTGTAGCTGCTGATGGTTTCACCGTATCAAAGGCTTTTTCATAATCGATAAAAGCCATGCACATTGGAAGTTCATATTCCCTCACTCTTTCAATTAGTTCTCTCAGTACGTGGATATGATCTATTGTGCTGTAGCCACTCCTGAATCCAGCTTGTTCTCTCGGTGGAGCCATGTCCAGTGTCACCTTCAAGCGGTGTGAAAGAACTTTAGTGAAGATTTTATAAACCACTGATAGGAGGCTGATAGGTCTGTAGTTCCCGAGGTCCTCAATGTCACCTTTTTTATGTAGCAGGATCATTGTAGCGTTGTTCCAATCCTCAGGAATCTTCAGTTCATTAAGGCATCGAGTGAAAATATTATATATATATGTATTTGCATATATATATACTTGTTCATGTATTAAGTGTTCTGAAAAGAAAAATAACTAAAATGCACATTTTTAATTTCCGGTAAGAGAGGAATTCTGCACTACCCAAATCATTTCTTGGCACGTGACGTCGGTCAGGATTTCTGGCCACATAAATGATGGGAGTTGGTTGAGTAACACAACTATAACAAAAATAAAGGAACGAAAGAAAATGGTGATAAAATGTATATACTTTGAGCAGAGTGGCTACAAGTGCATTCCATTGGCTCAACGAAATTTGTTTAAAACCCAGGTTTGTAACGCTTTCCCGTGCATGAAGAGATTGCTAATGATTTTTTTTTTTTTTGCTTTACGTTGTGCAGTTGTTAAGAATTCTTGGCAACCTACCTGCCATACCAACGTTGAATGAGCATAATAATTATTTTCTTGCACAAATGCTTGTGTTACAGTATGATGTTATGTCACTTTGCAGAATACTAAAAGAGTTGTAGACATTGAAAAATTACTGTTTGTTTACATTTCTCATTACATACCGCAAACCTTTTGTGGAATGATCAATGCCAAAATTCTACTTCGTCAAATAAATTGTAGACTTATTGAATTGCGTGTCTTCATTTTGCTGAATATTCACTTCCGTTCATCTCTGTGATCGTCATAATCTATCACTTCAAGCTCTTAGGTTTATGGAATTGTCTGAAAAAACTTTTCTTTTTGTCTTGTGTGTTTAGATCAACACTGACCTAGTTTCCACTACTTGACCAATAATGAACTACTCGATATAGAAAATGGTGGCTCAGGAAGTATTTATCAGAGCGCCATGCAAATCTATGGTTATATGATGAGAGTTGGGTTATGTAAATGCTTCCAGTTGCGAACCAATCACATAATAGGTGAGAGAAATAAACGGGCAAAACAGTTCGTCGGAGCTAAATTTGGTCGTCCTCATCTGGGCGTGCAGACCACCGCATCGGAGGAATCTCGGTGGCGAAAGCGCGTATGAGGAGTGAGAATACATGGGTGATGTCATCGAGAATCCTACCATCACATAGACACCTTCACCAGAGGCTTCATTATGTGGCTGGGCAGCGGATAGTCTAGTGGTCAGCGTTTGTGACTGTCACAGTGAAACCTCAGGTTCGATCCCAGGCAGGTACGAACCACTAAATATCCGCCGTGCGTCGGGTGAGCACGTTACGCCGTCCGACCCCGGGTACTGGCCCCCGGTAATAAATAAGGGCGTCTTCCTCCCCCTTTATACTTCGCTTCCTTATCACTTTTCTATTTGGCACTCTAGCCCAAATCTCCTAGCTTCCTATTTCTAAGGACTGTTTAAGACCTGGGGTCAGACACTTCCTTCCTAAAATCCTCTACGTATGATCTGATCTGATCTGTTCCTTATAGGGTAACGTACGGTTGGTTGGTCCCTGAGCCACATTGCGGCGGAGACGCATCGGGATGCAGCAACTATCGGCCGAGTGTAGCGATAGTGGTTGGAGGAGGGTGCCGTGCATCGCCGTAGTGGAACTGGTGCACGTAGGCGGACGTCCGTCTATGTATGACAGAACGTCCTATTCGACGGCGGACCGCACTCGACGAGGTGAACAGACAGGCAGCTATGAACATCCCCGTATTGGCACGGCTGGTGAATCGCAGATTGGCTGTGGCGGGTTTGCGCTCTCACCAGCCAGTTGGGACGAATGGAACCATTTTGCATTAAGCGACGCATATCACTTCTGTCTCAGCGCCGACGATTGCCGATTGAGAGTCTGGACACGACGTGGTCATCGGGCAAATCTTTCTACCATCCGTGAGCGTCAAAGCTCTATATATACTGCCATGGTGTGGGACGCTATGAGTTCCAACAACAGTTTGTACGCACTGGGGTTACAATGACAGCACGACGATACGTTGATGAGGTGTTCCAACCCGTTTTGTTACCGCATTTCCGTGGTATCCCTGATGCCCAGTTTCAACAAGATAACACCCATCCGCACACTGTCAACATCATCAGACAGTGTCTACCAGGAGCTACCATGTCCAGCGCAATCTCCAGACTCCTCAGATCTTATCTATAGGACTTTAGGGAGTGTCTGGCCCCAGGTCTTAAACAACCCTTAGAAATAGGAAGCTAGGAGATTTGGGCTACAGTGCTCGATAGGAAAGTGAGACGGTAGAAAGGTAGAAAGGGGGAGGAAGACGCCCTTATTTATTACCAGGGGGCCAGTACTCTGAGTCCAACGGCTTAGCGTGCCCATCCGACGCACGGCGGATATTTAGTGGTTGGAACGTTCGCACCTGACTGCGATCGAACCTAAGCTTTCTCCATGACAGTCACGAACGTTGATCACTAGGTCATCCGCGGAAGAACGCGTTTGGTGTCATTAGCAGACGACTTAAAGCTATTGCACAATACCCTCGCAATGTCGATGAATTGTAGACACAGGTAAATGACGAATGGTCAGTGGTACCTCAGAACACCATCCGGGGAATTTTCTAGGAGATGCCACACCGTGTTATTGAATGTATAGCCTAGAATGGCCGTCATACGCCCTACGGACTCTTGCCACATTATTCTGTCTCCTCACCAGTACCTTTCATGAAATCTCTCAGATATTAAATATCTTCTTTTCCACCGACTTGTCTACATGTATGGTAAGTTTCGTTTCATTTCGTGCTTTCCTTCATGGTGTCGCATTTTCTGTGTTGAGCGGTGTATATCAAGCAAAGCAGTTTCCCACAGGTACTACAAATGTCTGTGATCACCGAAAACAGCATTAGTACATCTGTAAAACGGCAAAAGGCTGCGCGATGGTCGAATGGTAAGAGGCCAATCATTCCAGTTGGGGCAGGCCAAGTCCGTCTAGAAAGTACAAGGCCATGACATTAGAGAGATGAGTTCCCTCCGTTTGTGACGTCACTTTAATGTTACACAGAACGATATGTCAATGTCGTGTTTGACGTCATACACGAAGTCGCTGGAAACCAGTCGTAAGCCTTGGTTTTCGTGTGACGTCACTACAGGAGGGAACTCATCTCTCTAATGTCGTGGTATTGTGTTTTCTAGACAACATTGGGCCGGCATGGGCCACAGATACGAGCTTGTCCAGCGGCTGCTGTCTTAGTCTCTTCCCCAGAACCAGTCCCAAATTAAGTACGGATAATCCCTCATAGATGATGGGGGCTGTTATCCCCATCCCCCAGAATAAAAAAGAATGATCAAATTGTGATACTATACTAAACCATTTTACTATACCATTTATAACATACAATTTTTAGATTTTATGTTGAAGAGAAACCCTATATCACAAACTATTTCTTTCTCCATATACCGCAAACCTAGTGCAACATCAGCAATTATATCATATCATTCAGCACACATATAAACTAATACATATAAACTATCTGCATTTCAGTTTCTCATCCGTAGAGCTTACACACGTTGCTCAAGCGTTACCGCCAGGAGACGAGAATTAAATCAAATAAATTCCATAGCAGACGAATATGGGTACCCCAGAAATATAGTAAACTGGATCCATCGAAAAATAAGAACAACACACTTTTCTACATTGACTAAAGAACCCATTCAACGCAAATATGTTGAGGCACTAGATTATATTCCAAAAGTTATGAATATACTTAAAACTTCCTGTAAAAAAATACAACTTGGATTTTGGAATTAAAACCTACTGTAACGTATACTCTATATTCACTTTCCTTTTGATTTTACTATCTCTGGTTATTTTATTTTACTATGTAAATTATCTTCCTACTGAACGGAATATTATTTCACCCGCTGAATGAGATCTGGCAATGAGCTGTAAGTCATGACGTGGTGGTAGCTCGTATATAGGCGCGTTCATCGAGAAGTGTGGGTTGTGTTGTTGTGTTGTTGCGTTGTAGTTGTGTTGTTGTGTTGGAGTTGAGGGTGGTTGGTGTTGTGTTGCGTTGCGTTGCAGTGTGTTGTTATGTAGTAGTGATCTATGAGGGCCTTAGTTGACCAGGAGTCCTCATAATAAACAAGTTGTTCTGTAAGTTCAGTCTTTTTCAATTCTTAGTTTTGTCAGACCTCTGTCTGGCTGTTAGGTTTATGACTTTGATTACTTAATATAAATAACCAGCGTTGAGACTTTGTTTAAGTTCATAATTAACGAGTAACAACACCCTTTTGGGAATTCATCATTTTGAAGCTTAGAGCATTATTCATTCATAATAATTAGCTTAGCAAAAAGATAAACAAAGCTAATTCATTATAATTGGCGCCCGAACTTTTCTCGAACACGAGATCCTGACTATTATTACCCATGGCTTCCTTACCTGAGACAACTTCAAATTTCCACCATCCGGCAAGTCTCGAGGGTAATGGTGTTTTTTTGGACAATTTGTACGAAGCCTGTGGCTCTGACTTGGATATGAATAATCTACACATACCCAAGCATTCTTCACCATTTCGGAATGCACCAGCTTCTTATCACTCTGAGTCGCGGGTCGTAGCTGAGGGAATTCAATCCTCTCAGCGAAGCAGAATGCTTGCCCATTTCGTGCCACATGCAGGAACAATTCATTTCAATGGTTTGGAGGGGTCTTTAAAGTTCCTTGAAGATCTGGAAGACCATTTTGATTTATATAATATTCCGGAAGACTGCAAGGTCCAAATTGCCGGCACTTGCTTGAGAGATACCGCCAAGACCTGGTATCGGCAGTGGCGAGGGTCGAACCCGGATTCTCATTATGAGAATTTCCGTGCAGAATTCTTGGAGGTCTTTCCTTTCGGCCTCAGTCGAGCTAGCCTTGCTCAACAGCTGTTTTCTCGTCAGCAGGGTCCCAATGATAGCCCTGTTGCATTTGCGTTGGAAACTACACGCCTATATAATCTATGGGATCCACATGCCAGTCATGTTGACATGTTGGATACCCTCGTACAGCAGCTCGACCCATTCTTACAAGATTTTCTTGAGGTTCGACACCCTACCACTATTCATGAATGCCTTCGCCTCATACGCACGTATGAAGAGCGACATGGCAAACATGCTTCAACTCACCATGCTCGGGCACCCCGCGAGGCTTATTCCGAAAACCCTCAGCGGCATGATAGACAAAACTTTCAGCGCGAGCATACACACGTGCCCACCCAAGCTTCATACGTTCCACCACACAGAAGAGTGGCGAACCAGCAACGAGTTTCGGAGCAAGCTACGGGGTATCGTCATAATGCACAGTATGCTCGACCCCGTTCCACTCAGCAGCATTCGGAACGTTATCATGCTCAGGGCAATAATAATTTTTCTGCCAGTGCTGAGGGCAGACGTAACGAAAATGAAAATCTCAACAGACACGCGGAGTTTCCGACGCAGGGTGCACGCAATTTTCCTTATCGTGAAAATTTTCCCGATACCCGGCAGGGTCGAGGTTTCCGACCACATGATAACACCACCAGAATTCCTTTAAACTTCCACAGGAAGTAGACGAAGGGTCGGTCCTGCTTCCTGATACCAAACATCCTGACCCTAAAACAATATTAGTGACTGTTCAAACTCCTCAGTTGCCTGATGTATTCTTGACACTTGAAGACATTATTGTCGAGACAAAGTTCGACACTGGGTCTGAGATATCAGCCCTAAATACAAAGTTTTGCAATGATGTTTTTTCCGCAATACATGTTCAGCCTGCAACGCAGTATTTGCGAGGTGCAAATAACGAAATCTTCAGTATTTCCGGAACTGTCACATTATCTTTAGGGCTGGGAAAAGCTCGTTTTACACATTCTTTCCTGCTTATAGACGAGCTACCCGTGAAATGTCTCATGGGTATGGACTTTATTAACAAGTTTCAAATAACTTTGAATTTTGTACAACATGTGATTTCCTTTCCGGAACCTGTCGAAATGATTCCGACGGTTCCTGTAGATATTACGAGTTTATTGTTGAGTGACCAATTGAATGAGGGGCAACGAGACCAGCTTTCTCTCCTTTTACAGGAAAGCCCTGGTTTATTTTCGGATCAACCTGGTTTCACACAGGTGGTTTATCATGTTATTGACACTGATGGTTCGAAACCCATTGCGACGAAACCTTACCCTTGTGCTCCACATAAAAAACAGGAAATGCAACGTCAAATTGCGGAAATGATTAAGCAAGGCATAATCAGGGAATCAACAAGCGCCTGGGCTGCTCCTGCCTTCTTGGTTCCAAAGAAACAACCAAATGAATTTCGTTTCGTGACAGATTTTCGCAAACTCAACCAAGTCACAAAAACAATCAATTATCCCCTACCTGTCATGTCACATATTCTAAATGACTTGTCGTCAACCAAATGGATGTCAACTTTGGATTTGGCGAGTGGATATTGGCAGGTAGCAGTACATCCGGACTCGGTCGATAAAACAGGCTTTGTGACTCCTTTTGGGGCCTATGAATATTTACGTATGCCTTTTGGTTTAGCTTCTGCACCTGCTACTTTCCAAAAGCTTATGGACACGGTTCTCAGACCTGTCCTGGGTCCCCATGTGCATGTCTATTTGGATGATATTATTATCACATCAGAGACTTTTGACGAGCACCTTTCTCTGCTCAAACAGGTGTTCCAACTTATATACAATGCTGGCTTGACGTTAAAACCTAGTAAATGCCAGATAGCGAGGGACGAGATTGTATATCTGGGGTTGAAAATTACTCCCCACGGCTTATTCACTGATAATGAAAAAATTAGGCCTATTGCTGACTTTCCTCGGCCTAAAACAGCAAAAGAACTATCCCGCTTTCTGGGAATGACCGGATGGTATCAGCAGTTCGTCCCCGCTTATGCTACAATATGTGAGCCATTGTATGCTTTAAAGCGTAAATACAAGAAGTTTATTTGGACACCTGAAGCTAACGCTGCATTCGAAACACTGAAGTCTGCATTGACTCAGCCTCCGGTGTTGGCTTTCCCGGATCATTCTAAAGAATTTGATATTTATACTGATGCATCCGGAGTTGGTCTTGGTTGCGTTTTGTCACAAGCTGGGCATCCAATAGCTTTTGCGTCTCGTACTTTAGCCAAAGCTGAACGCAATTATTCAGCTACGGAACGTGAATGTCTTGCTGTTGTGTATGCACTGAATAAATTTCAATGTTATCTTAACGAATTGACAGTTAACATAATTACGGATCATTCTGCCCTTCAGTATTTGAATTCTGCTAAACACCTATCTCAAAGACTTATGAAGTGGGCTCTGAAGTTACAAGAGAGCAATATCAAAATTTCGTATCAGCCAGGTCATAAGAATCAATTACCGGACGCATTATCTCGCGTTCCGATTAGTGGGAGTCCCCACCGAAACTACTCCTGGATGTCAGCCTTTACTTCTGATAGCTGATATCACATCCAGAGAGCAGATAATGGCAGAATTAATAAATGATCCAGATTTTGGGGATATTTACAATTTTTTGCTTGCGGGTTCGCCCCTACCAAGTGATCCTTCTCTGGCTGGAAGGTCACAACATTTTGAAGTAATAGAGGGTCTTCTTTATTATACAAAGTCTCGGACTACTAGGGCAGAGTTTCGCCCATGCATTCCGCGAACCCTTAGAATGGCTCTTTTAAATGAATTTCATGACAAACCTCTTGCAGGCCATTTAGGTATTCGCAAGACCCGTTGTAAATTGCGGGATGTTGCCTATTGGCCTGGCATGTACCAAAGTGTGCTCGCATACGTTCAATCATGTCACTTGTGTCAGATTAATAATTACCGTAATGTAAGACCGGCCGGTCACTTGAAATCTAGTTCAAGTTCTCATGTATTTGATATTATTTCCATAGATTTATTGGGACCTTATCCATTATCTGTTAAAAATAAAGCTCGTTATGTTTTAGTACTAACTGATAATTTTTCTAAATGGGTTGAAGTTTTTCCCATTAAAGCCGCTACGGCTGAGATTATTTGTAATGTCTTAGTTAATGAAGTATTTTCTAGATATGGTGCACCTAATAAAGTAGTTTCGGATAATGGTCCTCAATTTATTTCTGACATTTTTGAAAGAATGTGTGCGAGATTACACATTAAACATAAATTCATTTCCCCATATCATCCCCAGAGTAATCCTGCAGAACGCGTTAACCGAACGCTAGTGAAAATGATTGCGACTTTCGTAATGGACCACCATGAAAGATGGGATGACCATTTAGAACTTTTGCGTTCGCCCTCCGCTCGTCTGTCCACGAGTCTACTAAAATTACTCCTGCAGAACTTTTTCTGGGTCGCAAAATTAAAACCCCTTTTGAAAATTTAACGGGGATTATCGACGAACTAAATCAGCGACCAACTCCGCAATCAGTACACATTATGGCAGAAAAAGCTCGTGTTGCAATGTTAGGAGCACAAGCAGCTCAAGCACGATATTATAATTCTAGGCGTAGGGAACCAGATCTTGTCGTTGGAGATCTCACTCTCGTGGAAACGCACTTCCAGTCTTCTGTTTCGCATACTTTAGTGAAGAAATTTGCACCCAGCTACGAAGGTCCATATCGGGTGGCAAATGTCTTTGAAAATAATATTGTTCTGGAGAAACCGAACAACAATTTTCAATATGTACATGTTGATCAATGTCGCAAGTATCACGAACGGGATATCGAGTTCATTATCAATCCTACTCAACCTTCTGTTCCACAGACTCAAGAATCTATATCTCATGTTCAACCGCCAGAAATTGTGGACGACCCACCGAACATTTTTGACGAATCACCAGTGATTTTTCCTTCACCCTCCCCCTCCAGACGAGTTTCTACAACCGCAACCTGATTCTCCCGTGAGACCAAGGCTCGATTCGCGTTCGTCGAATACTAGTATCGTTCCTTTCCCTCCAACCATTGCCAAGACTATTGCTGCGCCGTTTCCGGCTACCTCTGCACCAACGCGGGATACTTCTTCTTTGAATACCTCATCGGAAAGTATTCCTATAGGCAAATCCAAACATCGCCCTGCACGACCGCTGAAATACAGCAGCAACTCAGAGGCGTCGGACATTTCGGATTTGTCAGTTATGAATCCAACATTTAATATTCCACACCGTCCAGCACCACCAAAAGCTGGGCGCAAACGTCACTTGTCTCCCCAATCTGCTTCGCCGCAACAGCGACGAAGGCAGAAATCTTTGCATCCGCCCGGGTTTCGCCCCTGGAACCTCCGTTCAGGGCAAACAGGGCCGATGCCTGCTACTACTATCATGCCCCGTGGGCGTAAACGAAAACAAGCGATGTGGCCGGAGACACGTCCCTCCAAAAAGATACTGGAAGGACACAACGGGCCCCAGCATCAAGGGACTTCATATCCAAAGCCTGGGGGAGCCCGTTCCTATCAGCCGCAGCAGGGATTTCCGGACCGCCAGACTTCTGACGTTCCTGACCGTTCTTCTCAGCCGCAGGGATTTCCAGACCGCCAGACTCCTGACCGTTCCTATCAGCCGCCGCAGGGATTTCCGGACCGCCAGACTTCTGACGTTCCTGACCGTTCTTCTCAGCCGCAGGGATTTCCAGACCGCCAGACTCCTGACCGTTCCTATCAGCCGCAGCAGGGATTTCCGGACCGCCAGACTTCTGACGTTCCTGACCGTTCTTCTCAGCCGCAGGGATTTCCAGACCGCCAGATTCCTGACCGACAAAAGATCGATGTTCCATTACCGTCCCGGAAGAGATCCAAGCCACCTGATTTCCCCAGTCCCATTAGGCCTGGAAAACGTTTTCGCACTAGAATTTTTTATGCGTCCTCGAGATAAGTAAGTTCTCGTGGACAGGTTCTTTTCTCAGTTTATTGTTTTTCCTGCTCGACCAGTTGGCGTGTCAGAATTTCTTTTTTTCGTGTGGGCCTATGCATTCTTTTGTGTATATATGTGTTTTTTTTATATTTCTTCTATGTCCATCTACTAATCCACTTTTTTTGTATATATCTATGTGCTTAGGGGTAAAATAATAAAATTGTTACTGTTAGGCAGCTCCAGGTAAATTTCGCTGCTGATACAGTTGTTCTGTATTTCAACGCATGAGGCAAACGTAATTTGAAATGAAAATAATAAAATTGTTACTGTTAGGCAGCTTCAGGCAATCTTCGCTGCTGATACAGTTGTTATGTATTTCAACGATTGAGGCGCACGTAATTTGAAATTAAAAAAGTGATTCCTGCTAGGCAGAATAAAAGGAAAGTATGCCGATGCAGGTTTGGTTTGTTCTACACTACAAATTTCACAGTCAAATACAGATTCGTAAATTGTTATGCCAAGTTGATAATGTAAATACGGCTACCACCAAACAACAAATCAAAAAAAAGATCGAGAAACGTCAATCATCGAAATGTAAGACTTACACTCCAAAATTGATAGGTTTTTCGGAAACAAAAAAAAAAAAAAAAAAAGAAAAAAAAGAAGAAAAATTAAGGGGAGATGATGTAACGTATACTCTATATTCACTTTCCTTTTGATTTTACTATCTCTGGTTATTTTATTTTACTATGTAAATTATCTTCCTACTGAACGGAATATTATTTCACCCGCTGAATGAGATCTGGCAATGAGTGTAAGTCATGACGTGGTGGTAGCTCGTATATAGGCGCGTTCATCGAGAAGTGTGGGTTGTGTTGTTGTGTTGTTGCGTTGTAGTTGTGTTGTTGTGTTGGAGTTGAGGGTGGTTGGTGTTGTGTTGCGTTGCGTTGCAGTGTGTTGTTATGTAGTAGTGATCTATGAGGGCCTTAGTTGACCAGGAGTCCTCATAATAAACAAGTTGTTCTGTAAGTTCAGTCTTTTTCAATTCTTAGTTTTGTCAGACCTCTGTCTGGCTGTTAGGTTTATGACTTTGATTACTTAATATAAATAACCAGCGTTGAGACTTTGTTTAAGTTCATAATTAACGAGTAACAACACCCTTTTGGGAATTCATCATTTTGAAGCTTAGAGCATTATTCATTCATAATAATTAGCTTAGCAAAAAGATAAACAAAGCTAATTCATTATACTACAACCTAATGTCAACTATTAAAAAGATCGGGACTCAATCCCGTGTAGAAGCAAATTCGGAGATTATAAAATACCTTTAACGGCCCTGGATGCCGTTAATATAGATGGGATTTATATTGGATCCCCCATAAGGAATTTTAACTTTGGTATTGTGGAACACAAGTACAGTGTCAAGACAGATTCAAACTCTATAGCACTTGCAAGATTAGTTACCCAAGGAGCCCTCATCCCTCTCTGGAATGAGGCAAGAGTTATTTCTTGTCACAACAACAAAAATGCGACTTTGGTAGAGGGAAGTTTATATATCGTCAATAACGCTGATAAATGTTGTAATGATGTAGTACCTTGGATGCAGTTAATTTCAAACAAAAAGGACCAAATAAACCACTAACTCGAACTTTATTTCAGAACTCACCCAATAACAATTAAGACACAACAATCATTAGCCGGAGTGTGGTGACGTTTTTTGAAGTCTGCGGGTGCCGAACGCGGTGTATATAAACAAGAGTGACGTTCCAGGATGGACTCTTTTTCAAATTTTTACAATATCTTTTTTAGTATTCACCTGAGGATGTGCTGGGAGCCAGCACGAAAGATCTAGTGATGTGATTTTAACTTTCAACTTTTGCTTCAGAACAAATAAAAGTCATTTTCATCGTTAAATTTGACTTTCATGTTATATCGTGCAGCGACTTCATTCTAACAATTATTTGGTCACTTGTAACCAGTGACCAAATAATTGGCATGAATTTCTTCAACAACTTCAGATCAAATTGTGTTTGCATATCAGAAGTTACTCAATCATTCCAGTTGGAGCAGACCAAGGCCGTCCAGAAAGTACAAGGCCATGACATTGGAGAGATGAGTTCCCTCCTTTTGTGACGTCACTGTTGTGTTACACAGCCTGATAGGTCGCTTTCGTGTTTGACGTCATATACTACGGCGTTGGAAACCAGTCGAAAGCCTTGGTTTTCGTGTGAAGTCACTAAAGGAGGGAACTCATCTCTCTAATGTCATGGTCTTGTGCTTTCTAGACGGCCTTGGGCAGGCTTGGTCCACATATACGAGCTTGTCCAGCGGCTGCTGGCTTAGTGCCCTCCCCAGAACCAGTCCCAAATTTAGTGCGGGTGATCCCTCATAGGTGATGGGGGCTGTTATCCCCATTCCTGAGAAAAAAACCTGACCCAATTGTGTTTGGAAACAAGACAGACTGGTGATTAAGACAGGTTAGGAAATACGCTTTTTGTTGTACAGAGAAGAGTGTTTAATAAGTTTTAAAAGGCAGAACGGTATTTCGAAATCCGTGTCCCGCGCATATTTGTCTCAAAAGAAACAACGATTTCCCAATACTGGTTCATCGGTCAACATAATGGGTAGATTTAAGAAACAGATCTGAGAAGCAGGTGAGTAAACTCGAAAAACGTGTCTACTCATTGCGTAGTTTGTTACCAGTAACCAAATACACTGACGGCAAAAAAAATCCCAACACCAAGAAGGGGTTGTGTTAGATAAACGACAGTTAGTAGGCGGTGAGAGTACATCTGTAGGATGATGTCTATTCAAATTTCGGCGCATACGTGTGGCGCTAGTAAGGCCCCTCGGAACATGCAAAGCAGGTTTGCTGTAAATACGCGCTGTAACGTTCGTGAGCGTTAGTTATCGTTGAGATTCGACGTAGGGTGTTGATGTTAGTCAAGAATGCCTTTAAAAAGACGAAGAAGCCATTATCAACAGCTCACGGAGTTTGAACGAGGTCGTGTAATAGGGCTAGGAGAAGGTGGATTTTCTTTCCGCAATATTGCAGAACGACTTTGGCAGGAATGTAGCCACTGTGCATGATTGTTGGCAGCGGTGGTCAAGGGAAGGTACTGCCTCAAGAAGACCGGGTTCCGGCCGGCCACTTGGCACTACTGAGAGGGAAGACCGCCGTGGCGCATCGCCCCGCGTCTGCGGCAGCAATTCGAGCTGCAGTTGCCACCACAGTGACACAACGAACTGTTACAAATTGGTTACTTCAAGGACAGCTCCGAGCCAGACGCCCTGTAGCGTGCATTCCACTTACTCCAAACCACTGCCGTTTGCGACGTCAGTGGTGTCAAGCCAGAACTCATTGGAGGACGGAGTGGAGATCTGTTGTGTTTTCTGATGAAAGCCGGTTCTCCCTGGGTGTCAGTGATGGCCGTGTGTTGGTTAGAAGGAGGCCAGGTGAGCGCCTGCAACCAACCTGTCGGCGGTCGAGACACACTGGACCTACACCTGGAGTTATGGTCTGGGGAGCAATTTCCTATGACAGCAGGAGCACTCTCGTGGTTTTCCCACGCTCCCTGACGGCACAGTTGTACGTCGGTCTGGTGATTCAACCTGTTCTGCTACCATTTATGAACAGCATTCCAGGGGTGTTTTCCAACAGGATAACGCTCGCCCGCATACCGTTGTTGTAACCCAACATGCTCTACAGAGTGTCGACATGTTGCCGTGGCCTGCTAGATCACCAGATCTTTCACCAATCGAGCACGTATGGGACATCATTGGACGACAACTCCAGCGTCACACCCAACCAGCATTAACCGTCCCTGTATTGACCGACCAAGTGCAACAGGCATGGAACTCCATCCCGCAAACTGACATCCAGCACCTGTACGACACAATGCATGAACGTTTGCGTGCTTGCATTCAACATTCTGGCGGTTACACCGGTTATTAATGTACCAGCATTTCACATTTAAAATGGCTCTTCTCGCGCTTACATTAAGCTGTGATCTTGAAACCTTAATCGATTAAATATGTTACCTATACAAATGTATTGCCACCATTTCATTCCTCTACAACTATTTTTTCGTAGTGTTGGGATTTTTTTTCCGTCAGTGTAAATATGAAAACTAATTGCTTAGGAAAATTGATTTACGGCAGATGCACATTTCAACTCAGAATGATCTCCATGGTGATTTAGGTGGAAATGTGGTCTTCGAGAGACTCGCGATTTCTTCGAAACCAGTTTTTCAAAGGAAAATAATTATCTGGTTCAACATTTCATTTTGAGCGTGGTTTGATGCTACACTCAATCACGAGCGGATTTTTAAAATTCTTTCACCGTTCAATTATTTCTAAAACATTTAGTTCGTTTGTCAATGCCTATTTGAACAGTTCTCTTTCATCCCGGATTTAACATAATGTTTTTTATAAAGGAATGTATGAGGTAGATACGTGTGCTTGTATACTGGACCGCAAGAAAAAACTTCCCGTCCTAGTTTGGTCTAAGCGTAGTAAATGACAAGGTTATGCTCATCCTGCACTTCCGGCGATTGCTTTGTGACGTCACTGTCCAAATCTCCATCGTAAGACTACCTAATCACCACGTTTCTTTGTATCTGCACCATAGCAGCGTGTCGGAATAATTATTCGTAAGCCAGCTGGAATAATCTTCATAAATTCTACCAGATTTTTTAACGTACAACGTTTTCAATTTTTAATTAGAAAATTTGGGAATGTTGCCGAGATGCTTTTCCTATTCCTTATAAAGAAATTCTTTATTATATGATAATAATATGTCCTGTTGTGCGTTTTCCCTTCTACATTTATATAAAAACAGCAAAAGACCCCCTTGTAACTAAATAAACACTTAAAAGAATACGATTCACATGTTAGGACGGTGACGTAACTCAGTGACGTCACGATTTTTCGTCTGCGAATAAGGCGGGATGAGGAAACCTTATTGTCTACTAACTTTGGTTTGAATGCCCCATTCCGCCCTTTGATGACTTCTCATTCAGGTTGGAAGTTGTGACCGATATCTTTATTATAACCTGCATCTTTTAGTTTTATCTCTTATGTAAATTATGTATTACCGCTTGGTCGCATTTTCATCAGATCTTCTAAGTTTGATCTTACATTGCTGCAACAACTGGCAGCAAATCAGAAGGAAATATAAAGTGATACTCTAAGAGGCGACAACGATATATTCAGTTAAAAAAAGAATGTCAACAACGATGTAATCTGTAAAAAGCGGTATGTCAATAGTCTGTACAAAGCAGTGTGTCTGTTATCATACAACGACCTGTTATAACCTGTTTTTACGTACTAGGATATGTCTGTTATTCATTCAAGTTGTGTTTAACAAGCCACCTGTATGCTTCAAAGTACGACATAATAGAAAGTGTAAGTAATTTACTAATCCTTTTTTGTATCCTGTGCGTTAGTGTTCTTTTCTACGTACACTGGTGTGCAAAAATTAAGGACGAAGAGGAGAAATTAGCATAACAGCGGAACGAGCAGGCAGAACGAACCGAAAGACCACTCAGGGGATAGACTATGGTCCGATACGGTAGGGCATGCGCATATATGCAGCATGACGGGGGGTCGGAAGGGTATAAAGCACACGGGCGGTGTACGCTCAGCAATTCGGTGAAAGCTATAGCACGGTGTACATCGGTTTGAACGACGTCGAGTTGCTGCCACTGTGTAATATGGCCAACAGGCAATCCAGTAGACGACATCTGGATGACTTTACCCGAGATCGCGTCATTGGGAAGTTGGAAGAAGGTCGAAGTGTGACTAGTGTGGCTGAGAAGTTCGGGATCGGTCACACCATAGTTTCACGAGCTTGGAGAGCATTTCAAACGACAGGAACAGCTGTCCGAGAGTTTCGCAGTGTTCGTCCACGAGCAACCACGGCGGCGGACGATCGGTATATTGTCCTACAGGCGAGAAGAGACAGACGGAAGACAGCGGGAGAAATCGCAAGGCACATGCAACAGACAACTGGACGTCCGTTATCGCGTTTTACCGTGGCCAAAAGGCTGCACAAAGGTGGTCTATTTGCACGACGACCAGTACGGTGTGTGCCATTAACGCCTGCTCATCGGAGACGGCGGTTTTTGTGGTGCCAGGAACACAAGAACTGGACACATCAGCAATGGGGTCGAGTTCTCTTTACGGATGAGAGCCGATTTAGTTTGACGAGCGATTCTGGACGCATACACATCTGGAGAGAGCAGGAAACACGCAATCACACCTCCAACATCATCGAAAGGGACCGGCGAAGGAGGTTCAGTCACTGGTGTCCCCTATTGTACCGAGGTTGTTTTGCCTCACGTGCGTCTGTTTAGAGGTGCTGTGGGTCCCGAGTTCCCCTTCATGGACGACAACGCTACACCTCATCGTAGAATGGCTGTCGCAGAGCTGTTGGAGAGTGAAGATATTCATCGCATGGATAGCCCTCAAGGTCCCCAGACCTAAATCCAATCGAACACGTGTGGGACCTTCTCTGGAGACGCTTGGCAGCACGTCATCAGCCGCCAGCAACGATTCCGCAGCTGCGATTGGCGCTACAAGAGGAATGGGCCGCGATGACTCAACAGCTCCTTGACAACCTCGTTCTCAGCATGGACAGACGTTGTAAATCCTGCAACGTGATCATATCCCCTACTAAAGACTGGATTTTTCTTGGCAGCCGCCTGTCACATGGACGCTTCTGTCTTCTGCCCAGTTGTGCTCGAAGTTACCTTTTCAATAAAGTGTCTTTGTATCCTTTGTATTCCTTGTTTGGACGGTTTTGCTCACTTGTCCCTATTCTTACATCTTGGGATCTTATGGTATGATTTGATTCGATGTGGAGCACTTCTGCACTACGTTACATTCGAAAACCCGTCTCGTCCTTAATTGTTGCACGCCAGTGTATTACTATAGAGTTCAGTGCTTGTTTAATAACAAGCTAATAACAAAAAATAACCTTGAAACGTAAAGTCTTCATTTCTTCACATGTCTTACAAACTAATCAGCTGATGAAGAGCGTTGAAGCAGCTTCACGAGGCCATGGAGCTGCCCCGGTGGCGCAGTAGTCTAAGCGATGGCTTCTGATCATTCGTTCGAGATGGGTCTGCGTTCGAGTCCCGGTGAGGCATAAATGTTGTGTCTGTCTTACGGCACTGGCACTCTCCCTTTTCTGGAGTCAGTGGCCTTAAAATTAAGTACGGGCGACTGCTTATAGCCCATTAATTTGATCACAGTGGTCATTAAATCCCCAATAAAAGAAAGCAATGCACCTGCCGTATATAGGTCTCACTCTCGTACGGAAAATGCTGCGCCGCCCCGGTGGCGCAGTGGTCTAAGCGATGGCCTCTGATCATTCGTCCGAACGGGGTCCGGGTTCGAATCCCGGTGAGGCATGGATGTTGTGTTTGTCTTACGGCACCGGTTCTCTCCCTTCCCTGGAATCAGTGACCCTAAATTAGGGACGGGCGACTGCTTATAGCCCATTGAGTTGCTCACGGTGGTCGTTAAACCTCCAATAAAGAAAGAAAGAAAGAAGAAAATGCAGCATAAAATGTGCTTTTGTAGGTTACCTTTACGTATATTTAACTAGGTCATCTTGTGCCTCTGCACGAAACACCCGGCATAAGTTCGTGCATTATCACATTGGCCAGCATGCTGAGCAGCTCTGGAATGAGGCGTTTGCATTCAAGTATTACAGGATGGCAACGTCACAACTGTACACTCTCAGATCGAGAACGGTTATTTTGAGGAACTGTATGGAACGTCCCATTATAATCTATTAGGGGTATGCAAAAGTTTTCGCCGTTTTAAGGAGAAAAAAAGGCAGGAACAATCAGAAAACCAGTACACATGTATTCAACGAAATATTGGCCGTTAGCATTAATGGCCTTTTGCCATTTTTCAGGCAACAAATGCCCCTGTGATAGAAGGGCTCGGGTTTTGAGTTGAAGAACGCATTGACGAAATTTTCCACCTCTACAACTGTGGTGAACCGCTGTTGGGCTTGGGCATACTGCATAGATAGAAACAGATGAAAGTCTGAGGGTTCAAAGTCCTGGGAGTGAACCGGGTGCGGTAAAACCTCATAGTGTAACTGTTAAGGGGTTGATTTCGTTGTGGCACCGACATGTGGAGTGGCATTATCGTGTGACAAGATAACTGGGCGGCGTCTTTTACCTGTCCGTGGCCGTTTTTGCTCGAGTGCGGCGTTCAGTTTTATCAACTGATCGTTATATTGTTGTGCAGTGATTGTTTTGCCCGGTTTCAACAGTTCGAAGTACAGCACTCCATGCATATCCCACCACACACACAACAGTACCTTTTTCCCGTGGATATCCTTCTTTGCAGTGGATGTCGATGTCGGGCCAGGGTCGACCAGGATCGCTTGCGTACGAGGTTGTCGCAATAGACCCATTTTTCATCCTCGGTTACAACCTTCCACGAGAAATTCTTTCCTTGAAACCTCTTCAGCAACGACATGCAGATGCCCAATCGTTGACCAATATTACACTCCGTTAAAGTATGCGGAACCCACTTACCAATCTTCTGGATCTTCCCCAAGGTCTGTAGACGCCGTACCACCGTCGATTTAGCCACTTTCAAACGTTTCTCTAGTTTTTTGCTCGATTCTGTGGCATTCTCTTGCAACAGCGATTCCAGCTCCTCGTCTGCGAGTTCTTGCAGTCTACCTGCACGTGGCTTGTCTTTCAAGCTTAGATCATCTTTCTTAAACCTGGCAAACCATTCTCGACACGTTCGCTCACCCATAGCCGTTTCGCCATACGCCTGACGTATTGAACCGTATGCTTCACTAGCGCTTTTCCCTAAATTAAATAGTAATAATAAACAGTGCCGTAAATGAACCTTATCGACCGCCATGCTTGGTTTTATGTACGAACTGACTGCACGGGTCGCGAGCCAGTTAGACCCCTATAGCGCCCGCTAGCGGGGGCGGTGGAAACTTTTGCATAACCTTAATACAAACCTATGGTATCTTCATTTCTTTAATTGGAATTCAAGTTTCTGGGAGACTGCACCAAACTTAATCGTCCTAAATGATCTATAGGGACGCTTGGAGGGACTATATTCGAAGCCAACTTAAGAGCGTGCTGCTGTGGAAGGGAGGGTAACCAGCTGGCATCTGCAGGAGAACGCAAGAACTGTATGCATCCGCGTCACATTCCATATCTGTGTGTCTGTGCTGTCAAGCATTATTCCCAAATGGACACCAACCCCGCGACATTTACGACGAGGGTGGTGTAATTAATACGAGGGTGGTGTACTTAGCAGCCGACGCTTTCGCTACGGCTGCTAAGTACACCACCCTCGTATTTCCCCTACAACAAATTTACTGCCTCTCCGTGACGAATAATGAGATAAGTCTTCTATCTCTCCCCCTCAAAGTTCATTTCCCAGATGGACAGTCAGCGACGAGAATGTGAGTCTCTTGATTGAGAAACTTCTGATATCAAATTTATTCCTAAAACGTTCTGCCATTTTGAAAATTTGTCTTAATTTGCAGTTTTGCCTAATAACTAAACAAAAATGATGATTCTGAACAATAATTCTCTTACTGTTTGCTCTAAATAGTAAGGTTAGTTAGTTAGTTAATTGATTTTAGTGGCGCAAGGGCCAGGCGGAGATAGCTGTTCCGTACCTTTCACAATATTACACTCTTAAGTTGACGTGAAGTATAGAGAAGAATTATCTCCATGTTCATAATTAGCCAAGTGGATTTAAGGGTTCTGTGTATCACACCCTAACAGCAGGACTGGAGATTTTTTAACGCCGATTAACAAATTTTTCCTACTTAACGTTTTTCAAAACGATTACAAAAACGTTTGTTGAGTGAAACGAGCTTAGAAGAATCTGAACAGTAATATCTTTCTATTGGTAAAGGTACCAATCGCTTTAACGCCGAACAACTTAAAATTACTGTTACGCGGAACTGAACTTCATGGCGTCTCAAACAACAGAAAGAAAACTCGTTTCTTATCAGCGGGATCGAACTCGAGCAAAGCTATAACGAAGTAAATTTCTCCGTCATTTTTATCCGCGCCGGGGTTCGAACCCGGATCCCCTCATTCCAGAATAAGTTGCTCTACCAATTGAGCTACGCGGACGTTTTATTCTGATTCCTATCTGCCTTTATGCCGTGTGAGTCCTTCTGGCAGGTACGTCACATCTCCTGGTACGTTACATCATCTCCCCCTTATTTTTTTTTTTTTTTATTTTTATTTCGAAGTGCTGGAGAAGGGATTCTCTTATTATTCCTATCTCGCGGTGTGGAAATGACATCACACCATTGGGAGATTTTGAACGGTCGGGTCATCCGGATAGTTCGGGCGCCATTATAACGAAGTAAATTTCTCCGTCATTTTTATCAGCGCCGGGGTTCGAACCCGGATCCCCTCATTCCGGAATACGTTGCTCTACCAATTGAGCTACGCGGACGTTTTATTCTGATTCCTATCTGCCTTTATGTCGTGTGCGTCCTTCTGGCAGGTACGTCACATCTCCTGGTACGTTACAAAGCTTTGGTGCTATTGATAAGAAAATACGGATATCAGGTCAAAAATATTTTCATCACCTTCCTCTGTGAATAGCTGTAATGTTCTTTAGTGTGCTTGTTTGAATATATTAGTTAAGAGTTAATTTTTCACCGAAACACTAGCATTATTTAAATGTCAGTACTTTTGTGCTGAATCATCCCCTAACATTACGTCGTGCTCTGGATAGTTTAACACATATAGCACTTCATTAAACACTTAATGGCTTTAACCGCCAGGAAAAAATAACAAGTACTTACAAATCCTCTATCTTTATTAGGTCCACTCTATGCACTTGAAATGTTAGCACACCACAAGTGGAATGTAATTCCAATTTGGTACTCGATTAACAGTTGATCCATATCTGAATACAACAGACTACTCGTAGTATATAACACTCTTACTAACTTGATAAAAATTTAATGCTTCAATATCAAAGAACAGCAACCTTCAACGAGAACGAATTAATCAATAATAGGTAGATGAAATTCTCTTTACATCTATCTACAGAGCACTATAACTATCTCACAAATTAGCCGACTTCTACAAGAGCAATCCTCTTAACGAAGACTCGGTACATCTAACGAAAGCATGAATACATCTAACGTGAACCAGCCAGTACATCTGACGAGAGTTTGTCTACATCTAATGAGCGATGGCCTCATACAATCGTAAAAACTATTCTTATCTGTCTCGTTCAAATACGTCGCACAACTTTTGACCTTAAGTCAGGTTCCCACAAAAGCATTCAGCGAGGGAAAAATATAGCGTTCTGTTCAGAAAATGCGTAAAAAGAATGAACTAAAATGTACAAAAGATAGCACGAACCAAAGAGAATAGTTAACCCTTTAACTTGCCGGAACGAATTAACTCGGGGTAATCAAAATTAACTGCAAACAACTCAAACAAATATATTCGTTGAATGAAAAGTGTGTCGAACGGGTCTGGAATGAGTGAACTCGCTCATCAGAGAGGGGTGATTTCTCCTTATCTTCTCAAAGAGGTCATTTAGGGGGATGATTGACACTTAAATAACTACCCCTAAAGGGCCATTTTGTTTTTCAAAGTAGTCATTTAGGAGGATGATTGACACTAATCCTTTCTAACCAATTATCTACTAAAAGGGCTATAACAATATACACCGAAGAGCAATTGAATTAGAGACGGCTGGCGTTATGCAAATGTGGCGCTGTGGGCGGCCCTGTAAACGGATACGACATGACGTATGCAGCGATCCGACAATATAAGGAGTGATGCGACGGGAATCAATAGGAGTCGGATGCAGTATGGGTAAAACGAAGGATCTAAGCGCATTTGATCGTGGGCAAATTGTTGGTGCCCGACGAATGGGTCACTCCATCTCGGAAGTCGTGCAGGCACTGGGATTTTCATGAGCAACTGTGTCACGGGTGCACCGTGAGTACATCGAATCCGATAAAACCATCCCTGCAAGGGACAACTGCCGTGGACAACAGCGTGTGGATGAGCGGGGTCATCGTTGGCTAGCTCGCATTGTAACAGCGGATAGACGGGTCACAGTGCAAGAAATCACTCGGCAATTTAACGCTGGTGCACAAAAACGCGTAAGCAGCCACACCATCCAGAACCATCTCCTCGCTATGGGGTACAGAAGCCATCGTCCCACGAAAGTACCGCTGCTGACCGCACATCACAGGGTGCAAATATTAGCATGGGCACGGGAACATCGCCACTGGACCCTAGACATGTGGGAACATGTTGCTTAGACTGATGAGTCGAGATTCACGTTGGTACATGCGGATGGCAGGATACGAGTACGCCGCAAACCGCATGAAGCGATGGATCCTTCTTGCCAGCAGGGTACTCTTCAAGCTGGTGTGGGTGGCATTCTCGTCTGGGGACTGTTTACGTGGACTGAAATGGGACCCCTGGTACGTGTGACATCGTCCCTCACAGGTCAACGTTACCGGGATATCCGGGACGACCATTTGCTCCCGTTTGTGCGTCTTCAACATCCCACTGGGGACCACATCCTGCAACAAGACAATGCACCGTGCCATCGCTCCCGAATTGTATCCAAATGGTTGGATGAACACTCCACCGATGTGACCTCGCTTCCTTGGCCAGCTCGGTCACCTGATCTCAATCCCATCGAGCACATCTGGGATGCCATCGAGAGAGATGTTCGACCCTCCATCAAATCTTCGTGAACTGTGGGAGCTTGTTCAGGGGTCGGGGATCCGTATGGCTTCCCAACGCTTGCGGTATCTTGTCGAGTCCATGCCGAGACGAATCGCCGCCGTCATCAGGGCGAAAGGTGGTGCTACACGTTACTAGACAGGTATCTGTAATTCAATTGCTCTTCAGTGTATAGACTAAGCTAAGAAAAAGAAAGAAGACGTTTGCGGTACTCGTTGTTACCTAGTAGCACGTTGTCCATGTCAGGGGATCAAGCCCTTCCCCATCAAAGTCTAGGGTCATGGAACAGACTATAGAAGCGAGATGTTATCACGAGCGACAAGTTTATCTTCCGTACTACTGACGTAGGAGGATTAAAGGTATTGATTTTTCGTAGCTCTTGTAGAATCCAGTTGCTATGTGAACAATTTCTGTTTGGGAACCTTAGAAAAGATATGGCACAACTTGGTTCAGAGACATCGGCCGATTAAAGGGTTTTAAATTAGAATTTACGCCACACAGCTTTTATGTGACTGAAAAGCGATTGGAGTATTCACTTCATTTATTCAGCATGCTCTGCCCTGGCATTTTCTGCGTTGGTTCTTATCCCTACCTCGGAAGGTTAAAAGAAGAAATGTCCCCTCCAGTAAGTTTTCAGAAGAAATTTGAAAAACGGAACTTCTCTTGGGATAACGAATGGCAGAGTGGTCCTCATAATTTGATAGCTTTCGATTGCGATTTGGGGACACGTGCTTGATCTTTAGCGAGCATTACTGAAAGCCAAATGGACGATTCACTGAGGATTTTCAACACGCTGAATCAAGCTGTTGTCCCTCGGGAGCTTATAGTTGCATGTAGTATTAAATTCATATAATAGGGCCACACCTATTGATCCATTATTGATAAGGGTTACACTCGAGCAATAGCGCAAAGCATTTATTTTCCTCCACAGCAGTTGTGCGTTGTTTCCATAGGAACAGGCCTGAAACACTGTGGAGAGAACAAAATTATGTTACTCCGAATCCACTTTTTCATAAACTACATGTGCGTTATCTGAATAATTGTGACATTTGCTCCCATTTTTCATTGCTCTTCAGCATCAAACGGCCACGTACGTTTAAATTTGGAAGATATTTCATTGAGGAATGTTCACAGTCACACACTTGAAAAAAACATTTTTTTCCGATCTACTGAACACTAATCACTTTTACGAACGTCGAATTCTAGATGTGCTAGGATTGTTTCTCATTCATCCTAGCGAGCTTCTATTTCAGTAAAATTACATGTCATTTAGTCCCTAGTGTTTTAACACCATCGTGTTTGAATAACAGTTCGAACTTTCTGGAAGTAACATAAATATTCTATTTTCTTATTGGTTTGCAATTGACCTTTCGACCAAAGCTCTATTTTTTTTTAATGTTTCCACTTTTAATTTTCCATTTTTCGTAAGAGCTGTATATGCGGTTGCTGGGATGCAGCACTCTTATAGCTCAGCATATCAAGCTACCTTAGCTTTTTGCACTTTCTTTCTGTTACACTAGGAACTGCGCGCCTCTAGGCTCGCTACACTCGTTTCCAGAGTAGCGCTCGGGCCCTGCAGCCCGATCTCCAAGTATATCACATGAAATAAAAACTGGAAAATTCATATAAATTTCAATTTTTATTGCATGTCTAAGCAAATAAAGTTTGTTATTCCGAAATTTCAGAGTTTTGTTTACTGTCATTAATTTTTGGAAGGTCGGACTTATAGCACTTACTAAATTTACCACTAAGGAAAACAAAAGCGGTCCAGAAAGTATTTCCGTAAACCGTAAACCGTTATGCTAAACCGTTAAGGTGGCATCAAGTAATTTTGCTTCCTATACTTCCAATGGAAAAACTTTTGTACACATTTCCTTCACAATTATTGTGTTCCCAAGGATGACCTTTGAACATCGATTAAAATAACTTCATATTATAGCTTGAAATACTTACTACTTTCTAAAACATAACCACAATTATATAAAAAATCAATAACTTTTTCTTTGGTGGTGTTGGAACCAGGAAAAAAGATGGCGCGACCTGTATTTTGATGACAACAGTAGACAAACGAATGTTGGATAACAAAATTATGGTTATGTTTTAGAAAATATTAACTATCCAAGTTATAAAACGAAGCTAATTTAATCGATGTTCAAATTTTCATCCTTGGGAACGCATTAATTGTGAAGAAAATGTGTACAGAAGTTTTTCCATTGGAAGTATAGGAAGCAAAATTAGTTGACGTCCACCTTAAACAACTGAGATAGTTTTACCAACAAAACATATGCATAACAAATTCTCTGCGTCACCATAGCAGCAGGTCACGAGACCAGAACGTTCCTCTGTGCTTATCGTGAAGACAGACAAGCCGTTCGTTTGTTTCCTTTGCATCTTTAAAAAATGCTTAAAAATCAGAAAATGACTTTTTTCTTAATTTTTTTTTTGTAAAAAAGGGACGACAGTTGTAAGTTTATGCTGTAAAAATTGCAATGCGTTATGATTTATAGTTTGCCATAGATCCGTTTTTTTTAAATGGATCCCATCGCGAAATAGAGAATTTTGTGAAATTTAGAAATTTAATTTCTCGTAAACTAAACCGAAATTCAAAAAAAGGGCGACGAGGTGCGAAAATTTCGGTCATGGTACTACATGCCTACAAAGTTTCGTGGTTCTGTTGTTGTTAGTGTGTCCGGAACGCGACCTGATAGCACTTTTTTGCTTACCTTAACTTTGAAATACAATAGCTCTTGAATTATCGATAGAATCGAGAAACGGTTTATTTCAGCGTGTTTTCCAAACAATTCTCTACAAACGATGTGAAATTTCATATTTTTGTGCTCAATATGTTTTTCGCTGCGAGCTAGGAAAGCAAGAGTGTCGCGAAATTTCTAAAACAGCGGCAGCAGCAGCGGCGGCAGTTACTTATTTTTAGAATAGAGAGATATCACAAAGCACACATGATTCTTAATTTAGAGAAACAGTTCAATCCAGAAGAGAGATATTTTAAATTTTCTGTCCTGTTCTCCATATGAATGAACTAACTTTGAGTACAGTGCCTTGCTCTCCCAGAGAAATAAAATCGTAGGAGTTTTTTTTTTTTAAGTAAAAAAATCGTATGAAGTTTTTACGCCCTCATACCTCCGTTATAGAAAAGTGGCTAGACTTCCGAATCGGAACGTTTTCAAGTAGTTCCCAATTTCGAGTGTATCGTTCCTCTTCGTTTACATAGAACCTAATCACACCCAATGTGAACGAAAGTAGTTCACGTTACGATACCGAATTTTTATTACTACTAGGTAGCCCGTCAAGCCCGTCAATAACGACGGATGGAGTACATTTTTTAAATCATTCCATACAAACATAAAGAAATAGGGTCAAAGAGTCAATCACGTGTCCTAACACCCGAACAATTCTGAAATGTGTGCTTCCGCACACATTTAGAATTGTTCGGGTATTATTTAGAATTGTACGGGTGTTAGATTCAATTAGTTGAATCTTCAACATGCATCTTACTTCTGTTTCCACCGCGCCTCATATTTCTTCTTTCTTGAGACATCTTTTCTGTCCTGTCTTCTAATCGCTTCTTTTCAACTCGAAGCTCTGGCATGTTTTCTGTCCTATCTGCTGCACGGTTCTTTTCAACTCAAAGCAGTGGCATATTTTTTGTCCTATCTGCTGCACGCTTCTTTTCAACTCGCAGCGCTGGCATATTTTCTTTCCTATCTGACATGCGTTTCTTCATTAATCTATGTTCTGAGGTATTTTCTGTCCTATTAGCAGTACGTTTCTGTTGTAACTTATCTTCTTCACGTTTGCAAATCTTGGTTTGTATAAAAATTTTATTCTTTTCAATTTTTTTACGTACCGATTGCTTTTTTCTTCGAAATGGTATGGATAAATAAACACAGCAAAAATGTCACAGCTTTGCAAACATCATTTCGTCAGAACTGTCGACCAATGTGTTCGACTGTCTCTTTCTTGCGATGCCATCCGACGAAATGAAAATATTCTCCCAATTGTTCAATACTTTTTGCGCTGCGAGCTAGGAAAGTGCAAGGCGAAAGCCTATATTTACATAGGTATTCACGTATGCCGGCAGAAAACGCCGAACTTTAAAATCGTCGCTACGTCATTAAGCATTGCGTCATTACCAGTTTGATTGTAGCCTGTTCTTTCCCCCAGTGAAAAGAGAGCGCTACAAATAGCTGCGTCACCATGGCAGCAGGTCATGGGACCAGTACTTTCCTGTGTGGTTACCGCTGAAGACAGAGGAAGCCGTTCGTTCCTTAACTTTGCGCCTCTCAAAAATGCTTAAAAATCAGAAAATGATTTTTTTTTTATTTAAAAAGAGGGACAATAGTTGTGAGTTTATGCTGTAAAAATTGCAATGCATTATGATTTATAGTTTGCCATATATATGTTTATTTTAAATGAATCCCATGGCGAAATAGGTAATTTTGTCAATTTTAAACATTTTATTTCTCGTAAACAAAATCGAAATAAAAAAAAAAGGGTGACGAGGTGCAAACATTTGGCCAGCCGCCCCCGGTGGCGCAGTGGTCTAAGCGATGGCCTCTGATCATTCGGCCGAAAGGGGTCCGGGTTCGAATCCCGGTGAGGCATGGATGTTGTGTTTGTCTTAAGGCCCTGGATCTCTCCCTTCCCTGGAACCAGTGACCCTAAATTAGGGACGGGCGACTGCTTATAGCCCATAGAGTTGCTCACAGTGGTCGCTAAAACTCCAATCAAAAAAAAAAAACATTTGGCCATGGCCCTACATACCTACAGAGTTTCGTGGTTCTGACGCTGTTAGTGTGTCCGGAAAGCGAACTGTTAGCATTTTTTTGCTTACCTTGACTTTGAAATACAATAGCTCTAGAAGTATCGCCAGAATCGAAAAACGGTTTAATTCGGCCTGTTCTCTAAACAATTCTCTACAAACGATGTAAATTTCATAGTTTTGTGCTCAATACTTTTTGCGCTGCGAGCTAGGAAATAGCGAGTGTCGCGAAACTCCTAAAACAGGGACTGCGGCAGCGGCAGTTACTTTTTTTTTTTTTTTTTTTAGAATAAGGAGATTTTCGTCGAAATAAATCGTAATGGAAAAAATTATAGGCATTTATTTTATTATGGAAAATAATTATACATTTATTTTATATCACAGATTTATACATCACTTTTCCGTAATGAATCATAATGAACGGACTACAGTCCACTGAACAACTCTACGCGAATCTTTGGTTACCTCACGAAGCAATCGCGACCAATTCCACACAGGCGTAATTTACAAAATCTGAATTAATACTACAAAAAACTAAGGCGTCAATCTTATCCTCTTAGATTTCCCAAACAAAAGTATAAAAACACCCAAGAAACGCATATACCGTATTAAATTCGTTTATTTTCGTGATGTAATAAGCAAGAATTCGCAAAGCTTTCCCACTCCACTGGGAGGTTTTTTCAAGGCAATGATAAACATTTTATGTCTACACAGGCATGGTGCAAAAGTTTGGCGAATCTTTGTGCTTATTAGAACAAAAAATAAACGGATTTAATACGCTATGTACGTTTCTTGAGTATTCACAGTTTGGTATATATAAAATAGAGTACACAAACACGTTACCTCCGGAACAAAACAGCAGCAAAAACGTATAGTGCTATTATTCGATATTTTTCCTTGATAAAATATCATCATAATCATCATCATTGTCAACCATTATCTATCCACTGCTGGACGAAAGTCTCCCTAAGTTTCCTCCACAACGGTCTGTCTTGTGCCAGTCTCCTCCATGTCACTCCCGCATACTTTCGAATTTCATCCACCCATCTCCCATGTGGTCTTCTTCTTGGTCTTTTCCTGTCCCTTGAAATCCAATCTAAAATTTCGGCTGTCCATCGATGGTCTGTCCTTCTGGCAGTATGCCCAGCCCATTGCCATTTCAGGGATTTAACTCTGACCATGATGTCTTCCACTCTTGTCATTTTTCGGATCCACGAGTTCCTCTTCTTATCTCTCCTGGTTACACCAAGCATGCACCTCTCCATGCTGCTTTGAGTTGTATGCAGCCTTTGTATGTCTCTTTTAGTTAAGGTCCACGTCTCTGCACCATACGTAAGCACTGGAAGGATGCATTGATCAAACACTTTTCTTTTAAGACATATTGGCATATTGCTCTTGAAAATTATGCGGTTTGTTCCAAAAGCTCTCCAGGCAAGTTTTGTACGCCGATTAATTTCTTCATCAATGTGACCCTCCCTTGATATCTGCTGTCCAAGATAAACGTACGTGTCTGTTATCTCCAGCTTTTTTTCCATCAATCGATAAATCTTCATTTCTTGTAAAAGCATTGAACATCACTTTTGTCTTCTGAAAGTTCATTTTGAATCCCACTTCTTTAATCTTGTCAGCAAGTTCCTGGATCATACTCTGCAGCTCTGATGGGGTAGTTGCAAAAATGACTATGTCATCAGCAGAACGGAGGTGGGTTAGATAATCTCCTTTAATCTTTATCCCTTTGTTTTCTCAGTTCAGTGATTGAAGGACATTTTCCAATGTGGCGTTAAAGAGCTTCGGAGATATGGTGTCACCTTGTCTTACTCCCTTTACAATTTTTATGTGTGTTGTATTTTCAAACAGCCGAATCTTTGCACTTGCATTTTCATAGATGTTATTAATAATATTAATTTATGCATCTTCAATACCGCAGGATTTCAGAGCTATTGTAACTGCTGATGGTTTCACTGAATCAAAGGCTTTTTTCATAATCGATAAAAGTCATGCACAATGGAAGTTCATATTCCCTCGCTCTTTCAATTAGTTCTCTCAGTACGCGGATATGATCTATAGTGCTGTAGCCACTAATGAATCCAGCTTGTTTTCTCGGTTGAGCCATGTCCAGTGTTACCTTCAAACGGTGTGAAAGAACTTTAGTGAATATTTTATAAACCACTGATAGGAGGCTGATAGGTCTGTAGTTCCTGAGATCCTCAATGTCACCTTTTTTATGTAGCAGGATCATTCTAGCGTTGTTCCAATCCTCAGGAATCTTTCCTTCATTAAGACATCGAGGGAAAATTTGGGCGAGTACTGTTTCAATTTCTCCACTTGCTTCTTGTATGATGTCTACAGTAATTCCATCTTCTCCTGGAGCTTTTCCCCGCTTCATGTTCTTGATTGCATGTGCAACTTCTGCTGGGAGGACTGGAAGAACTCTGGAACTGGTACTTTCCATGATGTCTGGAGTACATACATCATCACTTTCATATAATTTGGAGTAAAAATCTTTCACTCTTGTCAAAATTTCGCCTCTATTTCTTGTTACAGAACCATCTTCTTTTCTCAGTGCCATAATCTGTTTTCTTCCCTTACTGAGATGTCCCTTTGCTGTCTTTAGGCTTTGGTTGTTTTCAATTGCTTTCCTCACTAGTTCACAGTTGAATTTCCTTACGTCTTCAGTGATACTTTTTCGTACTGTCTTGCATAGCTCTATATATTCCACTTTGGAAGTGACATCTTCTTTAGTTGTCCTCATCTCTCTTCTTTTTGCATCAACATTTTGGTTTTTACTGATAGTTTGTTCACATGCAACTTGTTCTTAGACCCAGCTAATTTTGTTGCTCTTTCCATAAGAGCTTTGGTTACTTTTCTGTTAACTTCAGAAATATCCACTTCTTCCGATGTTAGGCCTTCTAAAGCAGAGAATCTGTTCTTCAGTTCCAACTTGAAGGTATTATGGTGTTTTTTAAGGTTGGTTATGTCAATAGATTTTGTTTGTCTTATGAGCTTGCCACGTTCGAGTTTAGTGTTGAAGTGCACCTTACATCTCACCAATCTATGGTCACTACCTGTGTTGAACTTGTTTAGCACACTGCAGTCTTCTATGACGAATTTTTTGTTACACATAATAAAATCAATTTCACTTGTCGTCCCATTCGGATGTCTTTATGTCCATTTCCTGTGCGGCTTTTTCTTGAAAATGGAGTTCAAGATGAAAAACCCTTCTGCCTCTGCAAACTCAACGAGAGTATTTCCACGGTGGTTTCTGTTGCCGTGACCGAATTTACCTATTGAAGTTTCGTTCTGTTGCCGTTGCCCTATTATTGCATTGAAATCGCCCATAATTATCTTCAAGTGCTGCTTACCTTTATTATTTAGATGATGAATTTCCTCATAAAATTCTTCAATTTCTTCTTCAGGATGACTTGTGGTGGGTGCATAAGTTTGAATAGTCTGAGCCTGGTATCTTCTCGAGAGTTGGATAACGAGTCGTGCAGCTCTGTCAGAGGAACTTTCAACTTCAACAAATTTATCCTTCAGTTTCTTGTTTATTATAAATCCAACGCCACTAGTTCTGCCAGTATCTGTCCCACGATAGTAGAAGAGATGTCCACTTTTCAGTTCAATGAGATCTTCTCCTTTTCTCCTTACCTCACTTAGCCCGACGATGTCCCACTTGATCCTTTGTAGTTCCTCTTCCAATTCAAGAAGCCTTGAATCAGAAGATAGAGAGTGTCCATTATACGTAGCCAAGGTCAGCATCAGATGGCAGCCTAGTCCGGTCCTCCACGGATTCTTAGCACCCTGTGCCTTCATGTCGCACTGGCCGCTGCCTTGGCCAGGTACATTCCCGCTGCCGGAGACTGAGGGCCAAGATTTAAGTTGTGGATGTGGAGTCATTTTGGAGGAGCTTGGCCATAACTCATCACGCTGGCCAAGCGGGTTGGTAGCATTTCCTCTAATCCCGATGGTATAGTTATACCGCTATTGGCGGTCATCAGAGCCCCTTTAGTGGGAACAGGATGCACCACGAGAAGGCGGGGTTGACATTTGTCAAGGAGAGGCTGTGATGTTACGCATCACCTGACATAAAATATTTCTATGCATAAAAATAGCCATTAAGGCGTCTGCTATAGCGAAATTCTAAAAAAAATCCACATAAAATTTATCGTGTACTACTTTCTTTCCCGTTGTGTGTAATCAGGTTCTATGTAAACAAAGCGGGACGATACATTCGAAATCGGGAACTACTTGAAAGCGTTCTGATTTGGAAGTCCAGCCTAGAAAACAATTATGATCGTTCAAGATTCGCACTTCCGGTTTTTGACATAATTTTAGAAAAAAAGTGGAAACTAGGTAAATGCCTGACAGTGAGCGGTTATTAATATCACGATAAACGTAACAGTCATGTGGACGCCTGCGACGCAGCACTCTGGGGAAATGCAAAATGAAAAAGCGACTAACTCAGAATTAATGAATATCAAATAATGAACGTAACAATTGGAAAATTCTTTCAGGGTAGAGCTTGGAAAACTTCCTTTCAAAATTAAACACTGGAGCTCAAAATTAAGGCGTCAACCACATAATCGTAGTGAATAGACAATAACTGACAGGCTAGTGTGTAATGTTCTTACATTAATTTTATGTAACTATGGGTGAAAAGTCAGTTTGTATGGAACATTGTACGCTGGTGACAAAAAGTTAAGAGATATTGTATGAAATGAAGGATATGAAGGATGTATATAGCTGACTCAAGTAAAGCGCACTGAAATAAAATCAGTGAAGCTACGTAACACAAATGATAAAGAGTACGTTCACAAAAATCATTTATTGCGCAATTTCTGCACACAACAAAGTAGTACTGCAATATTGTAGACAAAATGGTAAATTCGGAGAATGTTCATACCGCTGAATTTCGGTACCCCCTTTGTGTCGAAGAACGTCTTGACACGTACGAGGCAAACTTGCAATAATGTTATTGTTGAGTGGGGCAGCTCGTCCTATTTACACTGTTAAACATTTTATGATAGGTTGTACCAAAGAGTGGTGCTACTCGAGCTGTACCACTTTCTGAGAAAAGATATCCCTAGCTGCACCACTTTCTGAGAAAAGATATCAAAGCTAGCACCACATTATAGTGCAAGGTTTCACCATGTTGTTCGGTTTTGTTTGCACCTCATAACGGGGTATCTCTTCTCAGAAGGTGGTGCAGCTCGAGGAGCACCACTTTTTGAGTCAAGCTACCACAAAATTTTTAACAGTGTACATGCGACACGTTACGGAAGTCTGCCAGTGTACTACTAGGGTATGGAACGTTGTTGTCCATACGCCGCTGTACAGCGTCCCAAATATTCTCAACAGGATTAAGGTCAGGAGACCTCGGATCCAGCTGTAACGATTTTATCCCATGATTTTCTAGCTCCGGAAGAATTCTACAGGCACGGTGAATGATTGAATTGTCATCGAGAAAACGGAATGCATGTCCAATAGAAACGTGAAATAGTGTCACAATGGGCATAATGATCTCTTTTCGATACACTGAAGCATTCATGTCGCCTTGATAAGCATACAAGGAAGTACGGCCATTAAGACACACTCTTACCCAGACCAGAACTGACTGCCGCTGGTAAGGGTGGACGGACTGCACATAGTGTAATTGCATTCGTGTGCCGGATATCCTTCATACGTGTCCTCGTCGAGTATCAGGATAAAGAGCGAAACGGGATTCGTCTGTGAAAAGTACATGGTGCCACTCTGTACTCCATGACAATACTATACAACTTGACGAACATACAAGGAAATACTGCTATTAAAACACACTCCTGCGCAGATTAAAACTGACTGCCACTGGTAAAGGTGGACGGACTGTCAATAGTGTGGTTACACTCGTGTGCCGGACCTCCTCCACAGGTGTCGTCGTCGAGTATCAGGATAAAGAGCGAAACGGGATTCGTCTGTGAAAAGCACATGGCGCCACTCTGTATTCCATGATATATACTGTTGGACCCAGGTACATCTTTGACGACGGTGAGCTGATGTCAATGCTATACATCTCAGAGGCCTCCTTGATCTAAGACCAGTACCACTTTGAGTACATACTGTGACACCAAAAGCAGCTCGAAGTGGTTCCCGGAGTTGGCTACTGATAATACTAGCCCTTCTTCGAGCACTTACTGTCAAGGAGCGATCTTGCCTCCTGGTCGTTATAGGTGCAGTGTGACCAAAACTCCCGGGGGGGGGTGACGAATTAATATAAACTAATTTATTTCTTCGGGGGAGGGGATTCTTTAAAATGGTTTCTTAGAAAATGCTCCTGTTCAATTGCATAACTTAGGTTTATTACATGCCGAATGTATTCAAAACTACAAGGTGTGCTACGCTTTCGTTGTTCCAACCTATGAGGATGAAAACAATGTGCCTTTTAAAGCACCTCATGCAGTTATCTGATGATGAAAACCATCATCAGGTGACTGCATGTTATTGTGACTACTGGAAAGCAGTTATAACAATGTTCTCTTTGCTGTATGTCACACTTTATAACATTTGAAAAGCGAGAGACTAATCATTTTTTCGACATTTTAAGTTCATGGGGCACGTGGCTCCCTGTGCTCCCCGACGCCACCCTTATGCTGGTGGTCATCGTCAGGCGACCACTTCTGGATCGATCTGCAGCATTTCCATTCCGTAGAAATCTTGTGTGTAACCGACTTACTACACTTTGTGAAACTCGTAAAGCAGCAGCCACATCGATCTTCAGTACACTTGCCTATAACATGCTATCAGCCCTATTTCTGTTGCATATGCTTAAACGTCGTCTGGACATCCTTTCAGGTTAATCCCACACTGAAAGCAATACATTCGGCCGCCCCGGTGGTGCAGTGGTCTAAGCGATGGCCTCTGATCATTCGTCCGAAAGGGGTCCGGGTTCGAATCCCGGTGAGGCATGGATGTTGTGTTTGTCTTAAGGCACTGGCTCTCTCCCTTCCCTGGAACCAGTGACCCTAAATTAGGGACTGGCGACTGCTTGAGTTGCTCACGGTGGTCGTTAAACCTACAAACAAACAAACAATACATTCGACAAACGGACCAAGTAGTAAAAATGCCCGTTTTACGCCACGGGCTGTGTTATCAGGATGCTAATTTACGGATCCCCAGTAAGGTACCAGGCCCGAATAACGCCACCTTAACACTTAAAATGCTGTAGTTCTGGAAATAAAAAAATATGTAAAAACGGGAAAGTAATGAAGAAGACACTTTAATCTCTTCTGTAGATAATAGCCTAATGATACGAATGACAACTATTTCAGGAGGTGTAATAAAAATGAGTTAGGAAAAGCTTGCATGATTGCATCATTAGGAACAGGTGGCCCAATTAGCGCCATCTATTCTTTAACATAATATTTCAGAATATTTTTTCCATAAACTAACATTAAATTATTTAACCAAATTGCAACAATATTCAATTCATTTTGAGTTGATATAACACAATGATAAATAATCACTCATTATTAAGTTTTTCTTGGTCTGCAGCTGGAACAGCAGCTGTAATAGGGGAAAAATACGAAAATATGTCATGAACGTACTGGGTTGTTAAAAGAATGATATGGAGAAAAATACGAACGGTGTGTTAGAAAACTTTGAAAGCGCGTAAGAGTTTGAAAATTCATAGGGGGAAGCCATCACTCTACAAGTTTTAGGCATCTGTAAATTGAAAGATTTGTGTTCTTTCTGATGCCTTCACATTTATCATGTAAATACCTCGCACAAACTTTACACAAAAATATGTTCCCTACGCGGTCTTCATCGCGAATAAAGCACATCCAGCTTGTGCTTGGTTGTGACTTAACTTCTTCACTTCTAGTTGGGACTGGTTTAGATCTTACCTGGGTTTTCTTCACTGTATTTTTGGTCAGTAACTTCGGATCTTTTTTATTGGAGGTTTAACGACCACCATGAGCAACTCAAAGGGCTGTAAGCAGTCGCCCGTCCCTAATTTAGGGTCACTGGTTCCAGGGAAGGGAGAGAGCCAGCGCCGTAATACAAACACAACATCCATGCCTCCCAGGGATTCGAACCCGGAACCCTTTCTGACGAATGATGAGAGTCCATCGCTTAGACCACTGCGCCACCGGGGCGGCCTTCGTTTCTTTAAACACGGAAGTCTTGATTACGCTTGCCTTGTAGATCAATGATTTACATGTGATCTTCTGACAAAATGCGAATGAGTTTAACATGAAGATTTACGTAAATGTCGTGAGTAACTAAAAATCTTGTATGTACAACTTTAACGCCACCATGACGTTACAGGGCTACCGAGTATTTGATGGTATTCTTTTTTTTTTTTTTTTTTTTTTTTTATTGGAGGTTTAACGACCACCGTGAGCAACTCAATGGGCTATAAGCAGTCGCCCGTCCCTAATTTAGGGTCACTGGTTCCAGGGAAGGGGAGAGAGCCAGTGCCGTAAGACAAACACAACATCCATGCCTGACCGGGATTCATACTAATATTAATCTCCTCCGTGACTCATATTGCCTTGCCCACGGGCTCTCTCCGAACCTTTAGCCTTCCTCACGAATGATCACAGGCCAGCGCCTTAGACCACTGCGCCACCTGGGCGGGATGTTTTATATTTGATGGTATTCAACATCCGTCTCGGTAACATTTTGAAATTTCATATAAATTAACAAACTTTTCTCTATAGACGAAGCTTCAAGCATCAAGAACATGTATAGTTTTAAAAAGTTATTCTCTATGGCACCTACAAAATCAGTTCTTTTAGCTTACCTTGATATAGCAGCAGACTTTGATTTCCGTAACTTAAGAGCAAATGGCGAATATTTTTTCTTGATTGGAGGTTTAACGACCACCGTGAGTAACTCAATGGGCTATAAGCAGTCGCCCGTCCCTAATTTAGGGTCACTGGTTCCAGGGAAGGGAGAGAGCCAGTGCCGTAAGACAAACACACATCCATGCCTCACCGGGATTCGAACCCGGACCCCGTTCGGACGAATGATCAGAGGCCATCGCTTAGACCACTGCGCCACTGGGACGGCCAAATGGCGAATATATCGCTTCGTTCGTAAATGATGGCGGATTTCTACTAACAATTTTTCTCGCTACATGGCATATGAATGCCGTCACCATGGGCGCCCATAGCTTAGCTTTCACGAAACAGAAATTTTAACTACGAACAACATACGCATACAAACGCCATATGCAAGTGTTTACTTTGCCTTCTTATTATCCATTTTTACCACTGCCAACTCATAAATTGAATTGGAAACCAGAAGACTTAAAACCACATAAAAAAAGACGGATAAATGAATTTGGTAGCATATTAGGATAATGAGGACATTTCTTTCTCGCTGCTTTGTTCCTTTTAGCCACTTGTATCACATGTACCACAAATCTCCACAGATCACCCAATTGGTCATCAGAAATTAAAAAAAAAACCTTCAAGACAAATTTCTGAGAAAAATTACGAGATATCTTTGTTACGAAGTGAATATCTGCTGCATAGGCTGATGTAGTTTTAATTTTTCTGCCTTTCATACTTTTTCATACTGTGCGTATGTACGCTTTTCTCCAACAGGAAATTTCATTATTACTTTCTACGTTTAATTTCCATTTTTTCTAACGGAAATCAAAACTTTTTTTTTTCAATTTTTACAGTATACACGCGCATCCAAAAGTTCAACAGAATAATTTGCAATTAGAATTAGTGTGATTTCTAAAATTTCTGTAATACCTTCCAAGAACAGAAATGGCGTGGTTCGATTTCTAGGGAGGGCAAATGCCCTCTCTTGCCTCCCTATATGGATACCCATGTCCGACACGCATGGTGAACTGCCGCCATTTAGTGTCGTTACTAGGAATTCGTTGGAGCCGTCCCGGTGGCGCCGTGGTATAAGCGATGGCCTCTGATCATTCGTCCGAAAGAGGTCTGGGTTCGAATCCCGGTGAGGCATGGGTGTTGTGTTTATCTTACGGCACTGGCTCTCTCCCTTCCCTGGAACCAGGGACCCTAAGTTAGGGACGGGCGACTGCTTATAGCCCATTGAGTTGCTCACGGTAGTCGTTAAACCTCCAATATAAAAAATAATAATTCATTTGGTAACGGTACATGGCGTTATTTTGCGTAAGTATCTTAGTCGTTAAATCTGCATATCACTAAGTTTTTTTTTGTTTTTTTTTATTGGAGGTTTAACGACCACCGTGAGCAACTCAATGGGCGATAAGCAGTCGCTCATCCCTAATTTAGGGTCACTGGTTCCAGGGAAGGTAGAGAGCCAGTGCCGTAAGACAAACACAACATCCATGCCTCACCGGGATTCGAACCCGGACCCCGTTCGGACGAATGATCAGAGGCCATCGCTTGGACCACTGCGCCACCGGAGCGGCACACTAAGTTTTCCCTTCGAAACCTTATTATCCCTAACTTTTTGTGACCAGTGTATTACATAAACCTGAAACACCGATTTAATTGAAACGTTTACTTAATGCTCGGAGTAGGTTAATTAAATTTAGTAATTAAGCTAATTATTAAGTTTTTAAAGAGCTTAATAAAACTGAGTAATTAAGTTGAAAAAGTCATCAACTAAACACAGAAATCTCATTTCAAAAATGCGTCTGCAGAATCAGTGAAAAACAAGAGTACTTACAAATTGAACTTTTTTTTCCATCTCAGGCATGTCTGTTAGCACCACAACGAATACACTTCAATAGCTGAACAGCATCATTCCTCGTAATATCAAATAATCTCCAAGTCATATTAGCTTGAAAATAACTTATGTCTCTGATGATTAAACAAGCGTTCTAATCAAAGCGAAAGTGCCGCCCCGGTGGCGCAGTGGTCTAAGGCGTTGGCCTCTGATCATTCGTCCGTAAGGGGCCCGGGTTCGTATCCCGGTGAGGCATGGATATTGTGTTTGTCTTACGGCACTGGCTCTCTCCCTTCCCTGGAACCAGTGATCCTAAATTAGGGACGGGCGACTGCTTATAGCCCATTGAGTTGCTCACGGTAGGTCGTTAAACCCCCAATCAAAAAAAAAAAAAAAGCGAAAGTACTAAACAATAACTTCAAATTCTAATAAACATCAAATTAGTCTACGCTCGCATGCTGCCTAGGTGGCGCAGTGGCCTAAGCGATGGCTTCTGACCATTCGTCTGAGAGGGCTCCGTGTTCAATTTCTCGGTGAGATATATGGATGTTGTGTTTGTCTTACGGCACTGGCTCTCTCGCTCTCTCTTCCTTGAAACCAATGGCTCTAAATTAGGGACGTGCGACTGCTTATAGCCCATCGTATTATTACCGCGTCCTCAACTGAGGCGTGAACCACTGTGCCGGCAATTCGCCACAATGGAATATTTATTAATTTTACTTATTTCCGGTAATTGACTGAATGAAAACGTCTAGGGAATTCACAACTTTGAGGTCGGATTTCCTATTCCTTATGGGAATTCCGTGCTCGAAGTTGCGAAATCTTAGCGGGGATTCCGCTTAAATTTAGGTGTGGCAAAAGTTAAGTTAGTGTCAGCAGATAGCATGCCAACAAAATATACACACTCATACATGTTATACACAATATAAAATTGACGACTGCAGATGTAGAATTTACGATAAAGGGAAAAGTTAAAGTAAGATGTTTATTTTGGATGAATGCTCTTAAATATAGTACATGTTTTCGGTGGAAGTGATAAATTTACTTAAATCATATCTTAAAGAGTTATTACTTTTAAAATTACTGTTAGCCTGAGTTCTAGCAAACATTCAGTTAGATTTCTATCATGGTGAACAAATTGAGAAATTCCCCACTTAAGATGTGAAGGGATATGCTACCTCTGTAACGTATACTCTAGATTCAGTTTCTTTTTTATTTTACTATCTCTTGTTATTTTATTTTCCTATGCAAATTATCTTCTCACTTAACGAGATATTGTTTCTTCCGCTGAATTATATGTGGCAACGAGTGTAAGTCATGACGTGGTAGTATGCAGTATATATAGGCGCGCTGAAGTATACCAGAGAGGTTCGTTGTAGATATGATAGGTTCTTCCTAATTATTGTTATGCGATTCTACGAAAGTTCGGTCTAACAGTAGTTGTGTTATATTGGAGTGTGTGTTGAGTAATACCAGGAGTTTCCCAATAAAAGGTTAAAAGTGAGTACGTTTTCTTAGTTCATTTTATTGTCAGACCTCTGTCTGGCCGTTAAGTCTATTTCATTGAGTGTTTACGTTAAGTTCAGGGGATATTGTGTTTACCGCTCTAATAAGGAGCCTTCAAGGTACTAATGTACTAAAACCGAAGTTATATTAATGATATTCAAGATAAGGAACGCTGAGTAAGAATAATTCCATATTCTTGGTATTTATTGCACGTGAGTGTCTTACCTAAACAAACTGTAGCACTTTGATGATTAAGCACACTTTAGTTACGTCAAGTAACCTTTCAATAACCGTAACGTGACTTAACGTAAGCTTTCCTGCACTACACCTCCAGCAGGAGAAAGCTATTCATTATACCTCGCATAGAACATGCAGTGATAGGGAACTGAGAGGGAAAAATTCATCTTACCTAAATATATCTTCTGGCAAGACTGCTATCTTGGATCCAGTGTCTCCGTTTATACATACGAAAGTTTATTCCTATCAATTTTCGGTATCACCGCTACCTAAAAACGAATCATCTTTTTTCCACCCTTGAACTTTCGGTTTTAAGCTCCGAAGTTTTAGAAAAACAGCACTCCAAAATTCAAGCCCGGATCAAAGTCGACAACCATACATCTATCCCTTTTTCCTTTCGGAAAAAATCACCTTATATTTTCTTAGCTTGTCAGTTTCACTTTCACAAAGGGGAGGGTGTTAATTTTGTGGGTGTTTCCAAGATCTCTGATTGGAAGTTACCATGTTTCCCAGGCCCGCGATTTGCTAGTTACCTTTCCATGGCCTTCCAAGGGATATAACTAGTCGTCAATAACTTACCTGGTCTGTCACTATACGTAGCTCTCCCTTTTGTGGAATTTTGGGAATTTAAAGGGGCTGTCACTTTGAACAACAGAAAGGAGACCTACACACTCGTTTGTTTGTATAGTGGGTGTACGCTGGGTAAAAGGGGAAGATTGTGCTTCCGTTAAGGGAAATAGGCTTTACATTGTTGTAGCGATGCTTTGTAAAGGACTGGATGGAAGTTTTCTCAACCCAACCCTATCCAAGAAATTTCTGGGCGATGGATACACTTTTGTTCGCATCGCGCTCTGAATTTCCGTGTTTTTGTTGTTGCATCGCATCGTGCTGAGAAAATAAAATAATGTTATGTGTGATGCCAGCTGCGAAGAATCGCTATTAATTAAAGTAATTGATAATGCTTAAATTTTAATCTTCCCTATCAATTAATAACCAAACGGAATGCAAATTATTTAAATTAAATTAAGAATGATAATGTTTTTGGATTCCTTAAATAAACCAGGAATTGGAAACATTAAATATTCAAATTACTTGTTATTGAGATATCGTGAGATTTTGCGGTAACAGTGTTTTCATGCTGGTGGTATACATTAAAAAAAAAGCTCGCATAACGAATTTCGTTTCAACTCAATTACAAAACAAGCTGTAGATGAATTCTAACGAGATCCCCGAATATCTAACGAGAACAGAGCCCCAATAATCCGTAAACATTCTTATCTCTGTTGAATTCATGCGTCATTCTACTCCTGACCTCAGTTCAGGTTGCCACAAAAGATTCAGTGAGAGAGAAATGTAGCGTTAAGTTTGGAAAATGCATAACGAACTAAAATTTACGTAAATAACAGGAACTAAAAAGGGAAGTTACATTTAAAGTGCACGTCACAAATGAACATAAGGAAAGGTATTTTATGTAATGCTGCGTGGCACAGTGTTTCACACTTGTGAACACAAAAAGACTAAGACGTATACAAATGCGCCCAACTTATGGGTCTGCGAAAAAAAATTCAGTGAAACGAGGCATGAAATGAAATTACAGAAATCTGCAAACAAAATGGTGCCATAGTTTTCAATACAGAATGCGATCACCGCGGACAGCAATAAAAGCTTCCCAGCGGCAACCAGGCTTTGAATGAGGATGTCCGCAAGAGACTGTGGGTGAAGTCTCTTTTTTCCGGAAGAGCACACCGTATGTCCTGTAGAGCTGTAGGAAGAGAAAAGTGAGCAGCAATTCGCCGATCTAAAGTGTTACCAAACATACTCAATTGGATTTGGATCATGTGACCGTGTTAATGAATCCAAACGTGCAATATCTTTGCTCTCAAGATGCTCATTTACCATCAGCCATGTGAGGTCGGGCATTGTCGTCTGGACCCACTGCACCTCTAAAACGACGAACATGAAGATCTAAGTTTAACGGCTTCTCGATATCACGAGAAGCCATTAAACGTCGTCGTTTCCCCCTGGTTATTACGTGGAAACGCGAAAGACCGTTGATACAGATTCCAGCTCAAAGCATTGTTCCACCATCTCGGAAATGGTTCCGTTCCCGAACGTTCATCGTCTGATATCGTGTCCGACGTTCTTGTCTTATGAATGTTCACCCAGAATCCGGTTGCAAGCAGAATCTACTGGGACAATTGACGTGCGGTGTTCTTTGTATTTCTTCTAGCTGTAAACACCAAGAAGTGTCCTTGTCGAGTAGAAGTGACCCTCAGACATCCTTGCACAGGTCTGCTCGAGATGTGTCCAGTGTCCTGAAATTGTTTCCAGAGGCCGCAGACAATGGATTGATTTAACCATCTGGCCACTGCAACTTGAGACTGTCCTGCTTCTAATCTCTCTATAGCTCTCCACCGTGATGAGTCATCTAAACAAACTCACTGGGACATAATGACGTCTTATCGCTGCACTGACAGTGAAAACCCCAAGATTTCCCACGTATTCGTGTTCAATCGCTAATACCCTGAATCCACTTGTGTGTGATATGTGGAAATTTTGATGACTCGTGGCTTCCTACAGCGCCGTTGTTCGTTTATTGGCCATCGCCTTTGCTGCTTTACATAGCCGGCTTCTCATGTACCATGCACGTGTGGTTTGAATTACTCTGTTGACCAGGTTTTTGTGGTTGTTAATTTAATTTTGAGCACCAGTGAATATAAACGCATAGGGTTTGATTTTATTTTTATTTTATTTTTTTTGCGACAGGGCACAGATGACTAATTAGCTTTTATCCCTTCGGCGTATTCGGAACAGTCACAGGGGGTAGGCCAGAGGCGTAACTAGGTATTTCTGAGCCCGGGCCATGCAGAAATTACTGCGCCCTCCATCTTTTTTTTTTCTGTGTTTTACGGCCACCGTGAATTATTAGAGGGGCTACAAGCAGTTCCCCGTCCCTAATTTGTTGCCATTGGTTCCGGGAATTGGGCAGAGCCGTTGGGGGAAAGCAGGCACGTCACCCATGCCCAATCCAGGACACTCCATCCCGGGCCTACTCAAACCAACTGTCAGATGCCAGCGTTTGGATAAATCACAGGGCCATCTGTGCATCTATCCAGTCGCACGCACTAATTTAGGGCCATTGGTTCCACGGAAGGGAGAGAGCCAGTGCTTAGACCACTGAGCCACGAGGGCACTACACACACACACACACACAAATATGCACTGTTCGTCAAAACAAAATTAATGTTCCATCCCAGTGTTATCTCTACATAGGAAGCACAATCAAATGGTTCCCAATTGCTTCGGAGTTCGAACCTATGGTACCACCACAGAGGGTACCACAGCAGACATGTTGAATTTAACTCACAGTCGTGGCTCGTAGTTGCAGTAATGATCGAATAACCTCCAGAGAATTTTCAACAATGTGAACGTTTTTGTTTTGCAATTTAAGTACAACCGCGCCTTCATTTTTGAATGTGAGCAACTAACATCTGGTGAGCATTTTGAGGAAGAAATGCAAATTTGCAAACGCTATACCAAAACCGGTGAAGCTCATATATAGCATGTAACTTCTTGAAATGGAGAAATGTTAAAGATATTGAAGAAGACTGAAAAATCCGTCGATGCACGATATTAAAACCACAAAATCACTAAAAGCTACCTTTAATTACATACTTAAAAATATAGTTTAGAACGAAGTAAATTTATCCGTCATTTTTGGTCTACGCCGGGATTCGAACCCGAGTCCGCTTATTCCGGAACAAGTCGCTCTGCCAACTGAGCTACGCAGACGTTTGTTCTGACTATTATCTGCCTTTATGTCGTGTGCGTCCTGCTGGCAGGTACGTCACAAGTTTACACTAAAACACGTGAGATCTTTCGAGCCCATTGGGCTCATCCTCAGGCGCGATTACAATGGAAGAAGCTCTGGGTTACATTATCGTATATGTAGCCACAGTAAATGACGTCATAACAGTAGGTTGCATGAGTTCAAGTTGTTACGTAAATTACAGGTACAGCACATAATTTCATGTTAAAAAAAAACTTTTATATAAATTGTTGAGGGTTCAACAATTACAACTCATTTAAATACCTCATTATAAATAGTACTTGAATAGTTATTCATATTCATCAAGTACGGTTCTTTTAAGTTACTTGTTTCCAAGGCTGTGGAATGTTAACCGGTACTTCATTATTACAACAGGAGTCCGCATGGCTGTATATATTGATGAAGTACCGGTTAATATTCCACAGCCTTGGAAACAAGTAACTAAAAAGAACCGTACTTGATGAACATGAATAACTATTCAAGTACTATTTATAATGAGGTATTTAAATGAGTTGTAATTGTTGAACCCCTCAACTATTTATATAAAAGTTTTTTTTAAGATGAAATAATGTGCTATGCCCGTAATTTATGTAACAACTTGAACCCATGCAGCTTACTGTTATGACGTCATTTACTGTGGCTACATATACGATAATGTAAGCCGGAGCTTCTTCCATTGTAATCGCGTCTGAGGATGAGCCCATTGTAATCGCGTCTGAGGCTCGAAAGATCTCACGTGTTTTAGTATAAACCATATTTTTAACTATGCTAAGTATGTAATTAAAGGTTTTAATTGATCTTAGCTTTTAGTGATTTTATTATTTTAATAGCGTGAATCCACGGATTTTTAAATCTTCTTCAATATCTTGCATTTGCTCGACAATTGGACGAATTGTTGAAATGTTAAAATCCGGCGCAAAAAAACTGCACCAGAAACTTGTGCAAAATTTACATTTCCAGTTTTAATCAGTTTGTAAGCAGTGATTTTTGCGCCCTCTCTTGAATTGCGCCCGGGCCGGCTGCCCCGTCTGCCCCGCCCTAGTCACGCCTCTTTGCAGGCACATCCACATATTGTTCTATAGGCCTCTCCCCGTTGTTTTGGACAATTCATTTTATACATATGAGAGGTTCACGCCTCATACAGTAGGTTTTTCTGTATCCTTGTGTTAGTTGCGCGTAATACTGTAAGCCGCAGATAAACAGTGTACAGAATTAAAATCAGTATATAGACTGGTCTTTAAAAAGCAAAATACTGAGGTGTATAAATTTCTTTTTTAGTTACAAGTTTTTAGCAAATTTATTTACAAGTCGCACACCTCTATTATTTACGCCCAGTATGAATTTGCTCTTCCTAGAATGACCATTCTGGGAGGGCGACCTTCCCCCAGCCTTCGTTAAATATGGCCTTGCATTATATTTTAGTGAGTACAGACAGCACCAGACTCAAACGACTCAAACGAAAGTCACAAGAGACTTCAGATATAAATAACGAATCAGGTATGTCGTAAAGTTGTGGTTTTTAAGTAAAACACTGACTTACCATGTAAGAGACATTTCATAAGTTTATAATGTCTAATACAGTGTTCCGCATGTTTCGGAGAGCCCGTTAAAATATTCCCTTGTAGTGAGCCACTTGGGCATTCTAAAATGTTTTTCCAGTGCGGACGTTTTGTAGAGAACGAAGTAAATAAAATTCAGATGGTGTAATGTCCGGTGAATATGGGGGATATGAGAAAACTTTCCGTCCGTTCGCTCTGTCCACAACGACACGTTACTGACGTTATCGTGAAGCAACAATATAGCCCTTCTGCTGGCCAACACAGGACTCATTTTTTAGCACGTCTTTTGTAAAAAAAGATAGTGCATATGTTACCGGTTTGTACGTCCGTCCGTCCGTCTGTACCCACGATATCTCTGCAACTATTAGTCCGATTTGAAAAATGCTTTTTGCATTGGGAAGCTTGAAATATGCGAATGATGATCCTTTATTTCGTTTTTTTTTTTACGATGTACAATTTTGCCGCTAGAGGGCGTAAATGCAGATGATGTCGAATTCAAAAATACGTTTTATTCCACATATTTGCTTCTAAACATCCGATTGAAAAAATTCTTTTAACTTTCGATTCCGTTTATGTCGAAAAGTATTTTAGATATAGTTACATTTTTAAATTACGCATAGATTTTCCGCTAGGGGGCGTAAAAGTAAATTACATTTTTCCCGATAGCTCTTCTTCTAAAACTCCGATTTGAAAACATTTTTCTTCAGCAGTTACACCTCCTGATGAAAAATCTTTTGCATATAATTTCAAATTTTTGGAAAAGAATACTTTGGCCACCAGGGGGCGTAAGTGTTAATTTTTGCTTCTGATGTATTTGCTATAAAATCTGAGCTTCTAAAATGTCGATTGAAAAAATTCTTTCGTGGACTGATGCCACTCGCATCGATAAACCTTTTCGGAATATTTTCTTCTTAAAATATTCCACAGTTTCTCCGCCAGGGGACGTTGATGTATATCTTATTTTTGTCAATATCTCTACTTCTAGGAGTCCGAGTTTTTTTTTTTTTTTTTGTGTTTTTTTTTTTATTGGAGGTTTAACGACCACCATGAGCAACGCAATGGCTATAAGCAGTCTCCCGTCCCTAATTTAGAATCACTGGTTCCAGGGAAGGGAGAGAGCCAGGGCCGTAAGAAAAACACAACATCCATACCTCACCGGGATTCGAACCCTGACTGACCCCTTTTGGACGTAAGATCAGAAGCCATCGCTTAGACCACTGCGCCACCGGGGCGGCGGAGTCAGAGTTGAAAAACTCCTTCTTTGTTAGATAGAGTTTTCAGTGTGACATGTTTTTCATAAAATTTCAAAAATTTCAAGTAATTCATAGACTTTTCGTTAGGGGGCGTAGAGGTAAATTGCGTTTCCCCTATATCTCTCCTTCTAAATCTCCGATTTGAAAAATTCTTTCTGCACCGGATACAGCTCCAGATGGAAAATCGTTTGCACATAATTTCTAATTTTTGTAAAAAAAAAATGGCTTGGCCACCAGGGGGTGTAAATCTTAATTTCCGCTTCTGATGTATTTGCAGCAAAATATGAGCGTATAAATTCTCGATTGAAAAAATCGTCGTTTGTAAACCGATACTACTCATGTCGACAAACCTTTTAGAAACATTTTCATCTTAAAATAGTGCATGGTTTCTACACCAGGAGGCGTAGATGTATATCTTTTTTTTTTTTGTAATATCTCTACTTCTAGGAGTCCGATTTGAAAAATTCCTTCTTTGTTGGATAGTGTTTCCAAATTGACATGTTTTTCATATTTTTCAAGTAACTCGTAGTCTTTCCGCTAGGGGGCGTAAAGGTAAATTGCTTTTTCTCTGCTTCTAATTCTCCGATTTGAAAAATTATTTCTCCACCGGATACAGCTCCTGATGGGAAATCCTTTGCACGTAATTTCTAATTTTTGTAAAAAATGGTTCTGCCACCAGGTGGCGTAAGTCTTGATTTCCGCTTCTGATGTATTTGGAGCAAAATATGAGCTTCTAAAATCTCGATTGCACGAACAGTCGTTTGTTGACCGATACTACTCATGTCGACAAACCTTTTAGGAACATTTTCTTCTTGAAATAATGCATGGTTGCTACGCCAGGGAACGTAGATGTATATCTTATTTTTGTCAATATCTCTCCTTCTAGGGGTCCGATTTGAAAAATTTTCTTCTTTGTTGGATAGTGTTTCCGATGCGAAATGTTTTTCATATAAATTCCAAATTTTCAAGTGAATCATAGACTTTCCGCTAGAGGCACAAATGTAAATTGCGTTTTCTGCGTTATTTCTGCTTCTAAAACTCCGACTTGAAAAATTCTTCCTGTATCGCGAACAGTACCTGATGGAAAATATTTTTCATATATTTTCTAATGTTTGGTAAAGAATGCTTTGGCCACCAGGGGGCATAAGTGTTAATTTCTGCTTCTGATGTATTTGTAGCAAAATCTGGGCTCCTGAAAACTCGACTAAATTAATTTTTTTTCTTGGACCGATACCGCTCATGTTGAAAAACATTTTGAGAATACTTTCTTCCTAAAATAATGCATGGTGTTCCTACCAGGGGACGTAAAGTCACATCTTATTTTTGTCGATATCACAGTTTCTAAGAGTCCGATTTGAAAATTTCTTTCTGTGTTGGAGAGCGTTGCTGGTGCGAAATGTTTCTCATATAAATTCATGTTTTTCTTAACACACAAGTCTGCAAACAGAGGGCGTAAGCTCACGATTCCGTTTACAGCAATATCTGAGGGATTAAAAACCCGATTGAGAAACTTCTTTCTTCCTTCAGATACTATTGTTTTCTATACTGGTTTCATTAACTTTGAATAACTTTGATAAATTTAATTTGCGTCAGAACGGATTCAAAAGACGTGCTTATTTCACCCGAAAATTCGGTGTCATCTTTCTTGTTTTTTTATTACTGGACCCAAACTCGAGATCTGCTTACAGTACGTCACTGCACTGATGGTTTCTCAAAGCGACTAAACCTCATAATAGATGGGGACTTCGCTGTCCGACCAGGGACAGAACATGAGCTGCTTCTGCTGATGAATATTCGGTTTCAAGGTGGCTGGAGAGAATATTCCGGGCTTGCAGTAGATTCTTCTAATCACGGGGTTACTGTAGAGTATCTATTTTGATCTACAGTAACCAACCCGTCCAAACACGGTTTTTTTTTATACTGCGTAAGAAGGGGAAAACAAACTGTTAGTTAGGTTTCTTTCCTTCAAATGTTGAGGTACTACTCACCTTGCGTACGTAAAAAGATATTCCTGCTTTTGTGTTTTTTTTGGGGGGGGGGGGGTTTTAACGACCAGAATGAGCAACTCAAATTTCTATAAGCAGTCTCCCGTTCCTAAATTGGAGCCACTGGTTCCAGAGAAGAGAGAGAGAGTGTAGTAAAACAAAAACCCTTGCCGAGCCTTATTCAGGACTCGAACCCGGGCGCGGCACCGTAAAACAAGCACCCCTCCATGACACAAGCACGGACCTAACTTGGACAACTGTCCAGAAATCCACACCTCTGACCTCTCCCAGCATCTGTTTTCAACAAAGACGAATACACTAAACATTTGAATGAATGATTATGCAATTCAAGGGTAAAGCTTCAAGAGAGTCCCAAAAAACGCAAAAGAAGTTGATCAAGATTAATCCTTTCCGATGCAAAGAAACGTTTTCGTATCAGTCTTCTAGAAAGAAAAAAATATCGTGAGAAAAACTAAATTTCAGCTTAAGCCTCACTAGAATTCTAATACGCACAAGAAGTCTGTAAGGGTCGTAATTTGGAAAACCAGCTCGGCCGGACCCGAACTTACGAGACCCATTTCTGACCTTCAAATAACGCAAGGCTTCTTCTAAAGAAACAAAGCTGTTGTATTGAAGTGAATTACCTCATGGGTAAACGGAGTGTAACGCCGAGAGAATTGCACTTATCGCAGGAATTTTTCCCACAGATGAAGGTTAGGTATGACTACCTACTTACGTTACAAATGTAAACGCATTTCTTCCTCCACGTAAACAAGATAGCCTACACCTTCATGTATGAAATTATATACTTCGAACTTTGTCATCTCCGTTGTAGCAAAGACTAGCTCCATAACTCCTTTCACCTAGTTTCGTGAAACTGAAATGTCTGTTTATGTAAACACCTCTCGGAAAAGAAAAGTAGCATATGTTTTAGTCGCTAAACCTGCGTATATAAACATCGTTGTAACGACAGTCGGGTGTTGAATGACTTCCAAAGACCCCGACTAATGTCAAATGGTCAATGAATAACTATCGCATTTAACATGAAATCTTTATAGAAGTCAAGCTGGCTGCTGCAGCATTTCTAGGTGCATGTCGTCATTTCTAAGTTTCCTTTCCAAATATAATTTTCTGAAAAACTCCCACAAAGTCATGAACGAATTGCATCGCGTGTTGAAATTGTGTGTAGGGGTAGTTAATTAAATCCCGGTCATAATGTTAAAGGAAATTGAATCTGGCGAAATGAAAACGGAATTGGATTTCAACATACGAAGAAATAAACCGGCCCGTCAGGATCTCATCTTGCAGCCAGACTTGTCTGTTTAACGCATCTGTGCCGGATGTTTTTTTATTAGTGGTTTAACAACCACTGTGAGCAACTCTAATGGGCTGTAATCAGTCGCCCGTCCCTTAATTTAGGATAACTGTTTCCCAGTGGCGGCTCCAGGTAAACGGGCATACCGGGCAACCGCCCATAGAGGCCCTGCACCGCCCCCAATCAATAAGTATTTTTTTTTTCCGAACGTCACCTAAAATATTGTAGTTGTAGTTCATGATCATAAATAAATAACCAATTTTAATATTTCGTCTGCCGAGAGGAGCTTTTCTACGTTGAAGCTCATTAAGACCTGCCTAAGAAACACCATGACCCACACTGTTAAAAATTGGTACTTAGAAATAAGCAAAATGTACTCATTTTTGAGTACATTCTGGGTTATAATAGCTCTGAGTACTTGTGTCTTATTTCTGGAAGGAAAAGACTCGTACTCATTTTTGAGTACATACAGGGAATCAATTGTGAGTATATCTGGTATTTCTGATTTGAAATATATGTACTCATTTTTGAGGGCATATATTTCAAATATAAGTACTCAAAAAAATCCACATATTTCAAATATGTGTGTGCTCTAACTTCATTCAGTTTCTGTGTCCTTTCGGGCAGGGCACAAAAACTGAAGGACGTTAGAGCAAATCTAGCGATTCTGACAGGATAGTTTGTAAGTGAGAGAGAGCAAACTAGATGGCGCCACCTTACAAGCGTACAATTTTGCACATAGAAGGCAGAGAGAAATTAGAGGTGAGGGGGGCTCAGGGATGAACACCTTTACATGTAACCGGGTGCCGTAACTTAACGTGATCGTCCGATACATGGCGGATACTCAGCGATTGTTAGAAATTCACACCACCACGGACAGCCCTCAGGTTCAAACCTTATCAGGCTAGGTTTGAACTTGAGGTTTCTCCATCAGTAGTCTGAATCTCTTATCACTAAGCCATCCACGCTTGATTTCAAATTGACCAAATTATCATATGCAGAGGATTTTAGGAAGGGAGTGCCTGTCCCCAGGTCTTAAACAACCCTTAGAAATAGGAATGTAGGAGATTTGGGCTAGCGTGCCCGATAGGAAAGTGACACGGAAGCGAAGTAGAAAGGGGGAGGAAGACGCCCTTATTTATTACCGGGGGCCAATACCCGGGGTCCGACGGCTTAACGCACCCGTCCGACGCACGGCGGATATTTAGTGGTTCGAGCGTTCGTACCTGCCTGGGATCGAACCTGAGGTCCTTTCCGTGGCAGTCACGAACGTTGCCCACTAGGCCACCCGCGGCCCCGATTTCAAATTTGAGATACGTGTACTCCATACATACTCATCTGTTCATAGAATCAACTTGAAGTATATTATTCGATGGCACATCTGGGATAATAGATAGGCTCTGTGTCACATGCTGGGCAAATGGACCGCACAATTTATGACAAATATAGTGATGAAGCGACAATATATTGCTATTATTTATAAGATTGACACAAATACAGTTAATGTGAAAACGTACTATTTTTTTTTTTTTTTTTTTTTTTTTGCATAATTAAATTATTTGTGATCAGTGACTTTGTTGTTCTAATTATTTATGTGTGTCACTTTACACATTTAGTAAACAAATTCGTTTGAAAGCTATAATATCTAAAATGAAGTAATACGAGATTATATTTATATTTATTGACGCAGTTATTTGTAAGTACGTATGGTTACTTATATTTGAGCATGCCATGTACTCGTTTACGATGCGATTGTACTTAAAAAAACCGAGTAGGTTCAGGTTCTCTTCTTTAAGTAGATTTTTTTAACAGTGCAAGACCGGCTGTCAGTTCTCGCTCTTCTGTCCATAGAAAACGACGTGGCATCTATTCTGGACTTGAGCCACTAGAAAAGTCGCCGAATTCTTCTTTAAATAATAGACTTATCTTATAATTATATAATTTTTTTTTTTTTTTTTTTTTTATTGGAGGTTTAACGACCACCGTGAGCAACTCAATGGGCTATAAGCAGTCGCCCGTCCCTAATTTAGGGTCACTGGTTCCAGGGAAGGGAGAGAGCCAGTGCCGTAAGACAAACACAACATCCATGCCTGACCGGGATTCGAACCCGGACCCCTTACGGACGAATGATCAAAGGCCAGCGCCTTAGACCACTGCGCCACCGGGGCGGCAATTATATAATTATCTAGCTATCTTTATTTATTTAGTAACAGGTCTTCTTTTTTTTTTTTTTTTTTGTTTGGCGGTTTAACGACCACCGTTAGCAACTCAATGAGCTATAAGCAGTCGCCCGTCCCTGATTTTGGGCCACTGACTCCAGGGAAGGAAGAGAGACAGTGCCGTAAGACAAACACAACATCTATGCCTCACCGGGATTCGAACCCAGACCCTTCTCGGATGAATGGTCATAAACCAGCAGGCCATTTTGAAACAGGTAATATTTTTGATTCCTAATTATAGTAATAAGCAGTGTATTGTATTACATCGTGTCTGTTTCATAGAAATCAATACCACAATTCCCGATTTAAAAAAATTGTTTTGGGATCACATTCACCCGAAGTGAGAGTTTATGTGAGAAAAAAAAGCGAGCGACTGGTTTAAGGTCATATCATCATCATCATCATCATCATCATTGTCAACCATTATCAATCCACTGCTGGACGAAGGTCTCCCCAAGTTTCCTCCACAACGGTCTGTCTTGTGCCAGTCTCCTCCATGTCACTCCTGCATACTTTCGAATTTCATCCACACATCTTCCATGTGGTCTTCTTCTGGGTCTTTTCCTGTCCCTTGGAATCCAATCTAAAATTAAGGTCATATATATATACATATATACAGGGTGTTCGTAAACTGTTTTTACAAAAGAAGAGGGGTGATAGTACCCATCAAGACGAACAATATTTATAATGGAACCTAGGGTCGCATTCCACTCTGAGTGTTAGAAGAGAGTAAAGTTAGATGTTCAAGTTAAACTTTCAACAGTGCAAAGAAAGAGAATTAACGACATCATAAGTTGCACAATCCCATTTATGGAGATCAGGGACAGACTCAAAGTAGATGCTCAAAGTGGCGGCCACTGATGCCGTTGCACAATGCACACCGGCGAATGAAAGACTGGCGAACCCTCTCGAAGACTCCTGGTGTCGTGTTTATCCTGTCCGCTGCAACAACGATTCTCGCGACGAGATCTTCCACGGAGTCCACAGGCGTATCGTTCCCCAATGATTTCATGTGCCTCAGAAAGAAGAAGTCCAGTGGGTTTAAGTCCGGTGAACGTGGAGACCATGCCACAGGTCCGCCACGTCCAATCCATCGTGCGGGATATGTGGCATTCAGGAGGTGTCTACTGCACCTCGATAAGCCAATCAGCTGCAACTGTCGATGCTGCGTCTTTTCTCTGGCAATTTGCATACGGTAAATGCTTGACGCTGATGTTATGGCGATGTACTTCTCCGGCACGAAGGAAATGACGTCTGAGGTAAAGACTTGTGCTTGTTGGGCGTATTTCGAAGTTACTCTTTTCTGACACTCAGAGTGGAATGCGTCCCTAGGTTCCATTGTAAATATTGTTCGTCTTGATGGGTACTATCACCCCTCTTCTTTTGTCAAAACAGTTTACGAACACCCTGTATATAAGGGGTTATTGCGATGGTTTCGGGTTATTCCGATTGCTAAGGGCCCCGTGAAGAGCCATTGCCCGGGGCCCCACAAAAGCTAGAACCTATACTGCTGGTTCCAGGGAAAGGAGAGAACTAGTGCCGTAAGACAAATACAACATCTATGTCTCACCGGGAATCGAACCCTGACCCTTCACGAAGGAATGTCATAAGCCAGCGTTTAGACCACTGCCCCACTGGGACGGCGGTCGCGGATGTACTCCCATGCCTTTTTGTTTATCTCGGTTATCTTTGCCACTTGATTATTTAACTAGTCAGTCTTCGTTTTGTGAGTTAAATTGGTTGTCTTCAGTCCGGGAGCAAAATGCTAAATCTTCCATTACAGGCCTGGCCCTCCTCAATTTCCACTGTGTTGCTCATAGTGGTCCTTAAACCCAGAAACAAAAATATATTACAGTGCAAAGTTGCGCCATGTTGTTGGCTTTGTTTGCCCCAAACAATAGTGAATCTTTTCTCGAAAAGTGGTACAGTTAGTGAAGTACAACGTTTTGGTACATCCTACCACAAACGTTTTAACAGTGTGCAAATATGTGCACCCTTACCACGTTTGTATGATTGATTAAGAAAAACGGGAAACATAAAATTTTTCTCTGAACATATACACTGCTGGCCACCCAAAATGCAACACCAAGAAGGACACGAGATAGCAAAGCCAGATTTACTGGACACATAACAACAGATACAAAGATGAAACGATTGAGCTTACAGGCCCGTGCGACTTGCGGAACACGCAGACATCAATAGTTCCTGTGGCCCCCGTGGCTGGTAATAACGGCTGCTACAAGTCACGGCATCGAACGAAACAGGCTTTGGATGTGGGCTTGGGGTATGTCGGTCTAGGCTTCTTCCACACGTTGCCACAGTTCATCAGGCGTAGCCACGGTGGTGCTTGCCGGGCCACTCGGTTGCCGATCAGCGACCAGACGTGTTCGATGGGCGACATATCGGGAGAACAGGCAAGCCACGGCAGCAGTGACACCTGGTGGGTCGTGAAGAATTGTTGCACGATGCGTGCCACGTGCGGGCGCGCATTGTCCTGTTGAAACGTGGCCGCTCGCAGGTCTTGCAGGTAAGGGAGGACTACAGGCCCTAAAACGTCAGCGATGCAGCGGCGGCTGTTGAGTGTACTGGCGATGCGTACCAGAGGCGTGCAGGTGTAATATCCAATTGCGCCCCAAACCATAACGCCAGGCAACGGACCGGTATCGCGATGCATAATGCAGGCGTCATACAGTCTCTCGCCGCGGTGCCGCTACACGTGTATCCGACCATCGTGGTGTTGCAGGCAGAAGCGGGATTCCTCGGAGTAGACAATGTCATGCCATTCCGTAGTCCAGGTGCAGCGTTCAACGGCCCACTGCCTCCGCACTCGCCGGTGGTGTAACGTCAATGGTAATCGGAGCAATGGGAGCCATGCAACAAGTCCCCGCTCCTGCAGACGACGTCGAAATGTACGTGCTGACACAGGTTGTGGCGTAACACTCCCTAATTCTTGCACTAACGTTCGTGATGTGGTGGTGCGAGCCGTCAATTCCCGCCGCACAACATGCCGGTCCTCTCGTTCGGTGGTGTGCCACGGCTGCGGCAATCGCACACGTCGGTCCGTCCGTCCGTCCCTCCTGCACCCACCGAATCCATACTCGCCTCACTGTGGCTGGATGTCGTCCCACACGGGCGCCGATGTCTCGGTACGATAAACCGCTGTCGCGATAAGCCACTATTCCTCCTCTGTCGAACTCCGAAACGTGCTAGAATGACTGCCGTATTCTGCGACGAGGCATCAGGAAGCTTCCCACGCACAGGTCCGGCAGCACAACACACTTCCACTACTTACGCTCCGCCTTCTATGTACCCTTCTTATAGTGCTTCTCGGTGGCGTGCCGTGCGCACATGATGTCATTGCATGTCTTCTCGCGGGCGACGCGTGCTGCGAATTTCAGGCCAATCAGATGCTTCCTTCTTGGTGTTGCATTTTGGGTGGCCAGCAGTGTAGTTGAAGCTTGAGTGCAATACGGGTTTTTTAAGAAGAGTTTTAAACTGAGAAAATTCTCTACGATTTCTATCAATTTACTTACTGTATGTTCGAGATACAGTATTTCTTTCACTGGTTGTGCTACAATTTTGTGCTCTAAGCGTATGCGAGTTTCCTGGTGATTACATTTTATCAAAAGTGTGACGTGGTTATTCACAGACCTAATAAGCTCTTATAAAAAGACGATCCCTCGATGCAGGATTTGACTTTTCCTGACATCATGTGAGGAGATTACCAGAAATATTAGAGATTACCAGAAATATTATTGATACACAGTGCACAGTTTGATTTATTAAAGACTAAAGTAAACTGTTCTTTGTAGGGTAATCATTCAAT